>JAPZEB010000014.1:4681002-4691611 GCA_029783705.1 Chaetodon striatus | reverse complement strand
GACAAACAGACAGACAGACAGACAGACAGACAGACACACAGACAGACACACAGACAGACACACAGACTGAGGACAACAAAGGAGTAAAAAAGGAAAACGAGTGTTGATGGAGGAGGGGAACTGCTGCTGCCACGGCAACCAGAGCTCACTGCTCTCAATCATGTCCTCAGGGAGACCCCTGAGCTCCTAGTGTGTGTGTGTGTGTGTGTGTGTGTGTGTGTGTGTGTATGTGAAGGCTTGCCCAGATACAGAAACAGAATCACATGTTATCCTGCGACAGAAGAAGAGAGACTGTGATTATTATGGTCTGTTAACACACACACACACACACACACACACACTGGTCTTTCTGTGTGTGTTAACAGTGTGTAGCAGCAGCAGTGTGTCTTCACAGAAACAAGACAAAAACAAAATGTCCTGAAATGTTGAACTGCTCCTTTAACTCTCTGTCTGTCTGTCAGAGGTCAAAGGTCTGCCCCACCACTGCAGGAACTCAGTGTGTGTTGCCGTGCCAACAGCTGGACTACAGTCACTGTAACCACAGCAGCAGAAGATCAAAATGCCACACACATTTCCCACAATGCACCTGACCTCTGAGCACTCACACAGAAACATGAAAACCAGGTGTTGAAGATTAAAGACCAGCTGATCCACCTCCTGTCCGCACTGACGAGTCCACGAGTCCCACGCCTCAGACACACAACTGGAGTTACATCTGGAAACTGACAGCAGTGACATCACCACGTAACTAAACTACGGTGCTGTACTGACGTAGTGCTTTTATTTTGAAAGAGGTAAAGGTTAAAACAACGTTTCTGACCTTCACTGTAAGTTTATTTTGAAAGGACTGTTCATATTTACCAAGAGAAAACAAGACATTTCCTGTGGTAATGGAACTTTATTTTGAAAAGACACAAAGTATGTAATGAGGAAAAATTGACACGCCATCCCTGAATGCAGGAGGTGAAGCAGGGCATCGGTGTTTAGACGTGTAGGTCAGTGACAGGGCGTCGGTGTTTGAGGAGCTGACATGGTTCAGATTCATCTGTTCGTCCTGCTGACTTTAACATCAGACAAATCTCTGCATATTTCTACGTCTGTTTGTTCGTCATAGTTTCTAATGTTAATCTTTCTACGTTCTGTTTTTAAATCATGTCGCTTCATTCCTGTTTTTTTTATTTTAATTAACTTTCATTTAACCAGATAAAAGACACAGAAACACAACAAAAAAAACAAAGATAGAAAATATCCACCTCTACCGACAGTGTGATAATATCTGCTGTAAGTGAGCTATAAAACATAAGCAGGGATAACTCCACAGGATCACAGAGAGCAGTTCAAATCCACCCTGAGAAGTGACTGTGTACAACAATCTTGCAGCAGAGCTTTGAAATGTCCGACAGGAACCAACCAGAGAAACTTCACGTCCTCTGACAGACAAGCAGCTGCACACAGAAATACTCTGTACAGACGATAAGAACAAGCTCTGCACTGTGTTTGTTCATCTGAAACTAATCGGTTGGAGTCTAAAGACAGAATCATCAGAGTTGAAATAACTTCAGTTTGATCAGATGTCATGAAACAGGATTAATGTAATACAGTGACTCTGCAGCTTCAGTGTGAAGTTCCTCTTTAAACTGGACCTTTAAAGTCGAACAGCTCGGACAGAGGGAGCTGAGGCGCTGAGCGATGGAGAAGACGTCTGCTTGAATGTAAATGAACGAGAGAATAAATACATAAAAAAGAGGTTTAATAAAGAGCTGAATCTCTGTGAGTTCTTCATTGTGCAGAGGGAAAATAACAAATCAAAGAGAAATAAATAAAAGTCTGTGTAATAATGAGGTTTGAGGTTATCAGTGATTTATCTTAATCAAATCCTGTTTGTGCTTTTGTGTCCGCTGAGAGAAGCGCACCGTTTAATAAAAGTTCATTAATCCTTTTCTTTCTGTTTTCTGTCCTCAGCACCAAGAAAAACACATTTTAATCAGGACTTTTAAACAGACTGAGAGGAAAGAGCAGATATGAAGCTCAGCTGATAACACACACACACACCATGTACATCATTAACTACAGGAAGTAACTCAGGTCTGAATGTTAAACTGTCTGCTGGAGCTTCCTGTCCTCCTGTCCTCCTGTCCTCCTGTCCTCATGTCCTCATGTTCTCGTGCCCTCATGTCCTCGTGTCCTGAAGGAGACTCACGGTAAAGTCACAGGACAGAGACCAGCTGAGAGGAGCATTTCTCTGACTGTCAGCAGGGTCAGCTTCTTCTTCTCTGGTAATGATCCGCCTCCGGTTGGTCAGAGGAACTCTTCACCCTTCAGGAGCTGAGAGGAGCTCAGGTACTGTTCTCCTGTTCTCCTCCATCAGTCTGGAGCCAAGGCGTCGTCATCATCATCATCATCTGCCTTCAGTACTTCTGATACACTGACACACTTCCATCAGGACACACTGTACCAAACAAAAAAATCAAAACTATGCAGACAACACCCACGTTTATCTTCCTCTGTCACCACAGATTCTCTCTGACAGAGAATCGAACACAGAAATTGCTCGATGTTCCTGAACGACAAACTCAGACTCAGAGCTCGTCCACAAACCCAAGGTCCCAGGTCTCTGACTTTAACTGACTTTAAATCAACAACACAGTGAACACATCGCAGCAGCTCTCAGGTGTGTTCGCTGACCTTCAGTGTGTCACAGAAGTGTCTATAAAGCACTCACTGGACCAAAATACAGACCTGACTGTCTTTACCATCTAGCCCCCGAACCTCTCACGTCATCAGGTCACCAGGTCATCAGGTCATCAGAGTCTCATTAATAAACACTGTGTACGCACAGAACGAGGCCTGAAAGAGGCAAACGTCACTTCCCACACAAAAGTTGGGATCTATAAAACCAGACCTGATGGCGAAACTTTGACCCAGGCTGACCAACATTTAGGAGACAGGACATTGGTGACACAGGTGATGAGGTGGAAGCCTGATGGTAGAAACTGTCATCAGGTCATCAGGTCACTGACTGTCCTCAGATTAAAGATGTAGAAGAACATAAAGTTTCTGAGAGGAACAAACCTCCATGAGACCAACCTCAAGTCCTCATCAGGAGACATCTCAGCCTGCTGTCCTCTGTCCTCTGTCCATGTCTCTGTCTCGTTTTTATTCTTTGAATTCACATGAGAGTTTTTATGCTGTTTGTCTTTTTAAATGTTTCAGAGAAACAACTTTTTTTTTTGGTTTATGTAAATCTTTTTAAATGTTCTTGACTTGCCTCATATTCCAGGACCTGGACACTGACAGGACCATGTCCTCATCCTATGAGACTACAGAACCTGGATGTTAAAAAGACGAGGATCTGGACCACTAACGGACTGGGACCTAGAGGACCACATCCTCGTCCAGAAAAAGGGTCCAAAAAAAGAGGACCAGGACCCAGACCCTCAAAAGACACTGACCTGAACCATAAAAAGACTGAGACCTGGACCCTTAAAGGACAACATCCTGGATGTTTAAAGGACTAGGATCTGGTTCTTTGAGGATCCAGGACCTGGACTGGACCCTGTGTGACTGTGACACTGTAGACGTGTATATAAAGTGTTTGTTTGTTCAGATAACGAACCTGAAGATCTGAAGTTAAACCAGGTTCTCTGTTTTTATAAATGTGTGTGTTTAAGTGTGAGCTGCACTCTGGTGTTTCTCAGTGAAATGTGTTAGAGGTTAAAAAGAGGCGTCAGAGTCGGAGTGGGCGTGGCCTGCTGACTTTATTCTCTGTGAGGAAATGGTTTCAGTACAGCCAACAGTCCTTCAAACAAGAGTTACATTCAAACAACAAAAACCAAACGAGTGGAGCTGATTGGATCCTCAGCTTTGATTGACAGCGCTATAAATGTGTGACGACATTAAAGTTCACTTTGTTTTTTGATACAAAACAATGGTTTGTTTTTCCGTGTGGCACCACATACACACACACATGAAGACAACATGACTCGACATCCATCTCTACAAAAACAATCTGAGATCATATAAATACAATATTTATAATCTGTATGGTACAAAAAGAGTTCCCTCAGTGACGTGATCAACCACAGTGACGTATAAATATTCAGCCAGCTACACAAAACCCACACACAAAACACGGGGGCGGGGCTCTGAGATGCAGGGCGGGGTTTAAGTGCTCGGGGCGTGGCTTCGGGAGGAGGAGGAGGACGAGGAGGAGCTAGAATAAAAAAGACAACTCTGAACAAGAAGACGGAGAGTCACAGTAGCCTATCAGGATGCAGGATTCGTTTTTACAGTGCGAGCATAAAAAAGAACACAAGATAAAAATCATAATAAAAACACAGACAGGCAGGGGCGGGGCTTAAGGAGGAAGGGGCGGGGTCAGTAGTTTCATTCATCAGTCTTTTCACTGTGTTTCAGAGGTCACAAGTTCACATTATTCAGGTTTCAGATCTGTGACATCCTTCATGATGTTTGACGGCTGAAGACAAAGTCGTCACATTCTGGACTCTGATTGGTCGACAGCAGCAGACGTAAACCAGCTGCAGGTTTCAGATGTTCAGGTCCTGGATACACGTTTACACATATTTTAAAAACTGATATTTTCTCCATCCACACAACCTTTGCTTTAAAAAATATCTCCATCCAAATGAGAACACAAGAATGGCTCCAAATACCTGCTGTGCGGCCCGTAGGTGGCGATAACGGCTGCGTCAACGCTACGTCAAACACCAGTGAAGAAGACTCACGTGCAGTGAGCTGATTTTCCTCTGTTGGTACTTTTTCTTCATTTAAACCTATCTGATAAGTTTTATTCATCGTCTGTGTGGCAGCCCGAGGCGCTGTGGAGGAACTGATACATGACTCGTGAGTGGGCGGGCCGCGATAACAAGCGTAAACAAACGTGCAAAATGACATCATCACTTCCACACGGAGAGACAAAGTGACCGGAGGTTAGAAAAAGGTGTTCAAACGCAGAGCGAGTGTTTTGTGCAGCAAGGTACAAAGTCAGTGACAAGACATCAGTAAACGTGAGTTCACACCAGGCGACGTGAACGAGTTTAAATTTTTCACCTTGAGTGAGAAACTCTCGACGCTGTGAGATGACGCGTGTCAGAGCTGAGATCAGGGCGAGTTTCTTCTGATGAAAAATGGACGACAAACCTTCTGTGAACACATGGAGCTCAACGACTCGACGTCAGAACATTGACAGAACCAAACAGAACCACTGCTGGAAATATGTCTCTGTGACCTGTGCAAGATATTTTGTTGAGTTGCTTCTCAGCTAAATGCACAGGGTACTTTATGCTGGTCTTTTATTTTGGAAGGTTAACAACAGGAAGGAGTGAAGTGGTGATGATCGTCTTGCTTCAGCCTCCATGTTCACTGTATTCACTTCACCTGATCCACGTTATCAACCATCTTCTACTGAACTATGAACAGGAAGTGAGGTTTGGACCGGGGGGGCATGTGACTGTATCATGTCAGTAACACGGCGTGTAAACATGTGAAGGTGTTTCCGTTACGTGACGTGAACCTGTTTGAAGACGAGACGCCAACACGTGGAGGAAAATATCAGTTTTCATAAACATGCGTATGGAGACAGGACCTTGAACCTGATCAATGATTGGTCAGTGAGGGGAGCCAATCAGGACCAAGCCCATTCTTCCTGGGTCTCTTCTTAAGAACACTTCTTATTCCTCCTTCCCTAAGCTTCCTTCATCCTTGCCTCCTAGGTGGCAACTGTCCTTCCTCCCTAACAAGGAAGCTTCCATCTTTTCTGCTCCCTAGCTGGACACCTTGATCCCTACCTGGAAGCCTCCTCTTCCCTGCCTACAGACTACAAATATTCCTCTTCCCTTGTTCCCTAAATAGGAAGCTTCCTCCTCCCTTGGTCCATCCCTGAAAGCCTCCTCTGTCCTTGCCCTCCCCTCTCTTGCTCCTTAACTAGAATACTTCCTCCTTCTTTGCTTCCTAAGTAAGAAACCTCGTCTTCCCTTGTTCCCTAGCTGGAGGCATCCTTCTTCCTTGTTTCCTAATTACCTTCCCTCTGTTCTTTGTGAATGGATGTTTCCTTCTTCCTTGTTTCCTTGCCGGAAGTTTCTTTCCTCTGTGAACGTCTTGATCTGTTTTTAAACGTGAGAACCAATCAGAGGCAGGACGAGGAGGATGCGTCCTGTCTGTCCTGACATCGGTATCCTGATGATGTCCATATGTCCACGTCCTCAGCAGGTGACCAATAAGGTGTGAGGACAGCTCTGTCTTTAATGTCCACAAGATCTGGATCTGTCCCCCAGAGTTACATCACAAGTAGAGAAAAGGATGTCACGTCACAGGTGTGACATCACAGTTTTTACACAAACAGACCCCGCCCCCCAAACACAGAGTACAACATGAGAATAATTACAGAGAGCTGAGGGCGCCGGAGAAAAGACCGGAGACTCCGCCCACTGAGAGACGACAGTTTCTGTTTTTATCTGTGACGGACAGCATCGCGTCTCTGTCCTGATTGGTCAGCTGCTGCCTGAGGCCCCGCCTCCTCTGAGGTGATTGGTGCTCGTGGCTGAGGGGGAGGAGAGAGACGAGGAATGAGGAGGAGAGATGTTTTACATCGGAGGGACGACAAGGCCGGACATGGCTGTGGACACAGAGACACAGAGACAGACACGGTAAATAAGACTCAGAGTACTGCAGAAGTTTCACTGATGAAATAAAGCAGCAAGGACCTGTCCTACAGTGACGGTGTCTGAAGGACCTGTCCTACAGTGACGGTGTCTGAGGGACCTGTCCCACAGTGACGGTGTCTGAAGGACCTGTCCTACAGTGACAGTGTCTGAAGGACCTGTCCTACAGTGACGGTGTCTAAAGGACCTGTCCCACAGTGACGGTGTCTAAAGGACAGTAACATCAGTGATGTCACAGTAAGCTGTTGTAAAGCCGGATGTGAAACGTGTTGCTTTGAGAAGACAGGCGAGGTTGCCATGACGACAGAGACAAGGACAGAGAGAAGACAGAAGGATGAAGAGCAGTAATGTATTTCTCTGTTTTCACTTCCTGAAAAACAAACTGTAAAGAAAAAACAAAGCGTTTCCTAAAAACAGTCTGTGTGTGTGTGTGTGTGTGTGTGTGTGCGTGTGTGTGTGTGTGCGTGTGCGTCTGTCTGTGTGAGAAATCAGCAGCAGGATTGGAGGACTGTGTGTCTCTGATGTCTCATCTGATTTATGGACGTTTGTCCTGGGTGGACGTCAGAGACACTGAGTGATGAAGAGGAGGAGTCAGTCTGTGTCTTCATCATCTGTGTGTGTCTGCTAATAAACTCGGTTCCTGTTTGCTAAAACACACCTGTCCGTTCACCTCACCTGCCCCCCCCCACTCTCCCACACAACCTCTGATTTAACACACACACACACACACAAACACACACACGGTGTGATGTCATTCCTCATTAGCTTCCTGCTAATGACAAAATGCATGTAGCAGCACGCAGTTTAATTTACCAGCTCATTACATACACACACACACACACACATACTGTAACACACACACTGTAACACACACACACAGTTTGAGTTTTTAATTTAGTGAAACCACGAGACTGTAAAATGACACTTCACTTGTTTAGTCATTAACACACAGACAGACAGACAGACAGACAGACAGACAGACGTGGTGGTGTATCAGGTGCTGCACCAGAGCCCTGGGAGTCTGAGGGTTCAGTATCTCGTCTGTCCTCAGGACTCTTCTGGACAGAGAGCTCAGATTTTGGACCTGACTCTGCTGGAGCCACTCTCCCAGTTTGGGGGTCACAGCCCCCAGTGCTCCCAGTGCTCCTATTACCGCCTTTACTCCCCCCATCAGCTCCTCTTTCAGCTCCTGGTATTTCTCCTTCTTCCTGATGTTGCTGTCATCGCTCAACACTGTCTTCTTCTGTAGTTTGTCCATTAACACCATGTCCACTTGGTTCATCACCAGTTTGTCCCACACATTCTCCACCACCTCGGGACATGTCCTCCATTCTCCACCACCTCAGGACGTGTCTGACCTTGGGACTTGACAGTCCTGGACAGTGGCTCTGATGCTCATCAGTCCTCGGCCCCCTCACCAGCTTCGTGCACAGTCTCAGGGATGTGGCTGACTCCCTCGTGGCCTCCTCATGGTTCCCAGTTGCCTGTGGAACCCCGAGGTATCTGTTTCTGTCCTGAACATCTGCAGTGCTGCCCTCTGGTAGTTCAGCCCCCTAAGTTCTGATCATCCTCCCTCTCTTTGACACCATCCGACCACACTGATCTCGTCAGAATGATGTTCCGATGTCGCTGCTGTAGATCCTGGTGAGATGGATCGGTGAGTCGATGGTGTACAGCTTGATGTCATCCATGTAGAGGAGGGGACTGATGGTTGAACTGGTATCTGTAGTCACTCTTAGTGATGAGTTGGATGAGGAGTTTAAGGCCTGTGCAGAACAGGAGCGGGGACGGTGCATCACCTTGATATATGCTGCACTTGATGATTTCTTGTACAGTTGTCTTTGAGTCGTTTTCCACAGACCCGCTGAGTTCTTGACGAAGCCTCTTAGTGTCCTGTTGATGTTGGACATTTCAAAACAGTCCAGTATCCATGTGTGAGTCGTAGGCTTTCATGTAGTCGATCCAGGCGGTGCACTGTCTGGTCTTGCAGTTTTGGGTGACCGCTCTATCGACCAGTAGCTGGTGCTTGGCTCCTCCGGTGTTACTACCTATTCTTTTCTGGGCCTTGCACATGTATTGGGCCATGTGCCTGTTCATCTTAGCCGCTATTATGCCTGACAGGAACTTCCATGTTGTACAGAGTCACCAGGTAGTTGGGTGGGACCACGCCCTTCCGGGATCATTCATGATCAGGACTGTCTGTGCCTGGGTCATCCACTCTGGATCGTTCATGATCAGGACTGTCTGTGCCTGGGTCATCCACTTTGGATCCTTCATGATCAGGACTGTCGGCCCCTGGGCCATCCACGCTGTATGAGTCCCATCCATCAGCACCTGGTTCATCTGTAGTCTGTTCTTAGATCCACTAGCCACTGTAAAGGTCAGGAAGGGTGATGCCCCCGATGCCGCCGTCTCCCATGCGCTCTTCCAGCACTGTTCAGTTTCAGCCCTGGATGGATCTGTTCTCATGTTGTTACCCGAGAGTACTCTTTGGATGGTTTGGTGGAGAACATCCTGTTTATTCCTTTGGCTTCTTCTTCTCTTGTGTATCTCTCCAGGCAGAAAGCCAGAGCTGTGAGCCTTTGCTTGGCGGTCTCCAGTGCCTCAGGTATATGCAGTTTGTACTTCCTAGGGATCCCTCGCTTCGCCACACCTTTCTCTAGCTTTGACAGTTAACTAACTTCTCTTTGTGTCGTCTTGATCTTGGCCTCCAGCCTCGTTCTCCATGGATGGTAACTCTCTGTGTGGCTCATGGAATTCACCTTGTAGCCAAGCATCTCTAGGATCACTGTTGCTGTGGTGTACATCAGATGATAGGTCTCAGTTATGGTTCTAGACGGGATAGTACGTAGTACTGGTCACATCATCTAGCAGACTTTGAGACGGTACTTTATCACTTCGCCTCGGTAGTTGGCATCGAGGGTGCTGGGTTTCCTGCTTATTCAATATTCTCAATCTCATTCATTGGCCTTTGCTGTAAGGGAATCTGTGTCATGAGGGCTTGTTGGGGTACGTTCGGTACGTATCCCATGGTACCCAATCTGAGGGGATGAAGATGACATAGCATGTTTGTTGTACCCCATCAGTCTCTAGTTGAGAAAGCACCTATTTGTGGATGTTGGAACTCTGGGCAGGAAGTTGTTTCTTTGTCAGTCTACATGTTCGGTTTCAAAGCGCCCAAATATCCCACTAAATATTTATCTATTTATATGTATGTGTGTTTACCTTTGTGCAGCTTTGTTAAATGAACTCATTGTTAACCACTTTGGGTTCAGCTGAATATATGAAATGGAAAAATGCTTTTACTCTGAAGTGAATTTCTTGTATGTGTTCACATACTCAACAAAACAGCTGGTCCTAATGTGTGTTATTATTTTACAGCGTTGTGTTGGTGTAGTGTTGGTGTTGTGTTGATGTTGTGTTAGTGTTGTGTTGGTGTAGTGTTAGTGTTGTGTTGGTGTTGTGTTGATGTTGTGTTAGTGTAGTGTTGGTGTTGTGTTAGTGTTGTGTTGGTGTAGTGTTAGTGTAGTGTTGGTGTTGTGTTGATGTTGTGTTAGTGTAGTGTTGGTGTTGTGTTAGTGTTGTGTTGGTGTTGTGTTGATGTTGTGTTAGTGTTGTGTTGGTGTAGTGTTAGTGTTGTGTTAGTGTAGTGTTGGTGTTGTGTTGGTGTTGTGTTAGTGTTGTGTTGGTGTTGTGTTGGTGTAGTGTTAGTGTTGTGTTAGTGTAGTGTTGGTGTTGTGTTGATGTTGTGTTAGTGTAGTGTTGGTGTAGTGTTGGTGTTGTGTTGTGTTGATGTTGTGTTAGTGTTGTGTTGGTGTAGTGTTAGTGTTGTGTTAGTGTAGTGTTGGTGTAGTGTTGGTGTTGTGTTAGTGTTGTGTTGGTGTTGTGTTGGTGTAGTGTTAGTGTTGTGTTAGTGTAGTGTTGGTGTT
>JAPZEB010000014.1:4649056-4669318 GCA_029783705.1 Chaetodon striatus | reverse complement strand
GTGGTCCTCTGACATGTACTACGGGTCCTACAGGAGGTTTTGATTGGACGGATGTTTTTTAAGAAGTGTGTGTGAAGCTGACTGACAGGTGGATCATCTGAGTCAGGTTGCTTAGCAACCAGCTAAAATCCCTGCGGACGTCTCCTGCTGACTGAACCAAACAACAACAACCAATCAGAAGCAGTTTGTGTCTCTCTGCCGTCTGATTGGTCCGTTGCTCCTGTTTCCTCCTTCGACATCATTTACAGTTTAAACTGGTCGGAGCTGATAAATCAGAGCGTCAGTGAACGCAGCAGAGCACGGCCAGTGTGTGTGTGTGTGTGTGAGTGTGTGTGTGTGTGTGTGTGAGTGAAGTGCATGAATCATAATCCCGTCTTGGTTCAGCTGCGTTTAACAAGCTTTAGAGCGACTCTCCTATACATCACAAACACTGTGTGTGTGTCAGTGTGTGTGTGTGTGTGTGTCAGTATGTGTGTGTTAGTGTGCGTTAATGTGTGTGTGTGTGTTCAGTCCTTGAAGGCTCACAGGGCGTAACAAGCAGCAGTTATAAGAGTGTGTTAGCTCTCCAGATGTCTGTGTTATCTACAGCCCTTGTGTGTGTGTGTGTGTTACTGTGTGTGTGTGTGTTACTGTGTGTGTGTGTGTGTGTGTGTGTGACCTTGTGTTGTTTATCAGCTGTGTGTCTGTTTAACCTGTCGTCTGTCTTTTCTCCTGTTAACATTCTTTATGGATCAAACCTGAACTTGTCTCCATCCTGTCCATCCTGTCCATCCTGTCTCATCCTGTCCATCCTGTCCATCCTGTCTCATCCTGTCCATCCTGTCTCATCCTGTCTCATCCTGTCCATCCTGTCTCATCTTGTCTCATCCTGTCCATCCTGTCTCATCTTGTCTCATCCTGTCCATCCTGTCTCATCCTGTCCTCAAACACACAGACATTTCCATATATAAGCAGTGGACGGACCAGTTGTCCAACACTATGTGGGCTCAGTAACATGTTCATGTGTCCAGAGGACATTTGTCCCACCTGAAGCTATCAGAGATCAGGGGGACGTCCAGCGGAGGACTCTGATTGGTTTTGTCTCCCGTCAGCTGTCACTAACTTCCTGTGATTGGTTAATTGGCTGTGGTGACGAGACAAACGGATCAATAAGCTGTGACTGTGCGTCTCCGTGGAGACAGCTGGATGATGTCACGGCGTGCTGGCAGACTGGTTGTTAATAAAGCTGTGATCAGTTTGTATTGATCACTGTCAGCTGACTGCATCTGGTTCTCCTTCGCTTACAGTCCGACCTGTGACGTCTCCTGTCTGTCCTGTGATGTCTCCTGTGATGTCTCCTGTCTGTCCTGTGATGTCTCCTGTGATGTCTCCTGTCTGTCCTGTGATGTCTCCTGTGTGTCCTCTGTCTGTCTGTCCACAGGAGGAAACATTCACCTGACATGATGCTGTGATGATGTCATCAATCATGTGACATCATCACAATACATTCACTAAAGTTTGTTTGTTATCAGATAAAAACATCTGCTGCATGTTCTGACTGTGTGTGTGTGTGTGTGTGTGTGTGTGTGTGTGTGCTCTGTGTTGAGTCTGAAGTTTATAACCTGAGCTCACTCTGACAGAGGGGGAGCAAAGCATGCTGGGAGCAGGGTGGAGGGGGACCACTGAGGTGTGAAAGCAGCTGCTGTTTGAAACTGAAGGTCATGTGACTGATGACATCACAGCCACAGGCTCTGTGTGTGTGTGTGTGTGTCATTAACATGTCTCAGGGTTAATGAGATTTAAATGTGTGTAATCACTCTGACGGCAGTGAGACATGTGTCCAACAGAGACACAGGACGGACACATACAGACACGGAGGGAGAGAGAAGGAGGGAGGACACAGGAAGGAAGGAGGACACAGGAAGGAGGGAGGACACAGGAAGGAGGGAGGACACAGTGTGTCCATGTGGACAGTAAAGAGCTAACAGCAGCATCTGGCTCCTGATTGGCTGCTGGTTGATCCAATCAGAGTGTTACCTGTATAAACGAAGCGTCCAGGTGCTCCTTTACAGAACTGTTTGGACTTGTAGGACAGCGTGACCTCGACGACCCCGGGGATGTGACGGGGAGGAGTCTGCACCCGGATAGCATGAGGGGTGATCAGCTGGACAGAGGGACAGAGGGACAGAGAGACAGAGACACAGAGGGACAGAGGGACAGAGACACAGAGGGACACTACAGTCAGTTCCAGTGTAACAGACGTTGTCATCAGCAGATTTACTGAATTAGGTGTGTGTGTGTGTGTGTGTGTGTGTGTGTGTGTGTGTTACCTCACTCCACACCAACATGGTCCCAAAGACGACCTGCAGACCATCAAAGAAGTTGTCTCCGATCAGGATGACCGTCGCTCCGCCCGTCGTCCAACCCTCACTGGGACTGATGGCTTTGATACAGGGAGTGGCTGCTGGACGACAGACAGACAGGCAGAGAGACAGGCAGAGAGACAGACAGACAGACAGGTAAATAGAGATGTTAGCATGTTGTCATAGAGACAGTGAGTTTAAACCAATCAGGGACCTCCAGGTCTGAAACATGAGCCTGCAGTTCCTCTGACGTCCACTAGAGTGCGTCCCCACAGAGCTCCATGTTGACATGTTTACAGCCTGTCTGGTCATTTCTACATGTTGATACAACTCACCTGTTTACATCTGATTAAAGTCACATGTCATGAAGGGGGCGGGGCCTCTTTGACTGACAGGCTGTCTGCGAGATGTCACTACAGTCTGTATTTCATTTCCTGTTCAAGGTGGGAACATCCTGCTGGTGTGAACCAGGGTCTGTTTAAACAGGACAGGTGTGACGTCTGATGACGTGTGTGTGACCCACTGTGGGAGATTTGAACAGCAGCTGTTAGCAGTTAGCAGCTAACTGAAAGAAGAAGAACAGCTGATAGCAGTTAGCAGCTAACTGAAAGAAGAAGAACAGCTGATAGCAGTTAGCAGCTAACTCAAAGAAGAAGAACAGCTGATAGCAGTTAGCAGCTAACTCAAAGAAGAAGAACAGCTGATAGCAGTTAGCAGCAGAGGCTGTTGTGTTCCATGTCACGCCTCTTTTAACTCTGTGATGTCATCATGCTGTCTGTAGTCACACCCTGCTGCCATCGTTTGGTTCTTTGTACTCGAGGGACTATGAAGCGCCATCTGTGTGTAAAAAGGGCTGAGGAGTCAGCTCCACCCTCTCGCCAAAATATGGTCACCTCTGACTTCAACAAACAACAACAACAAGATGGTGGACTGAAGGCTTCAGACAGGAGCTCACAAACCACTGAGTGACATCACAGCAGCTGCGTCAATTATTTATACAGTCTGTGATTCACAGGTCGGCTTCAAACTACGACTGTAGTACTACTGAAGGTCACACACACACACACACACACACACACACACACACACACACTCACTCACACACACGAGACACAGAACGTGATTTAATTGGGTCATGGCTTTTATCCGCTTTAGCTTCGTTCATTCTCACACACACACACACACACACACACACACACACACACACAGGACCGGTAATGACTACTTTCTCTTCTTTCAAGTGCGGCTGCAGATTAATTATAAAGTGAAATGAAAGCAGCGTGTGTGTGTGCGTGTGTGTGTGTGTGTGTGTGTGTGTAAAGTTAATCTCATCACTGAAGACTTGAAATGACATTAGAGCACCTGACCTCTGTTCTGTGAGTGTGAACGTTGGACACGTCTCACCCTCGGTGGTCACCATGTTGTCTACGTACAGGAAGGGGCGGGGCCACAGACACATTTAAACACTGACGTGAACTTTTAACATCGTTTGTAACGTGTATTAAAAAGTCAGATTTGTTGGTTTGTTAAGATGACAGGAAATGACACGTTAACAGGAACATGTCTGACGTGTGACGTGTAGAACATCAAAGCTTCCACCTCATTGGTTGCCGTTAAGAAACCCGCCCCTTTCTGATGTAGCGACTGCGTTGGCCAGTGTGGGCTCCTGTTAGTGGGGACGTTTGTCTACCTGTGACTTCAGTTTAGTACCTGGGGCAGTCAACTTTGTGCGGGGGGGGTGGGGGGGGGTGACTGTAGACAGTGAACGTCCTCTGGAAGCTTTTTAATCCTCTGTCGCTGTAACGTACGGCCGCCTGCGTGTTTTCATCCAGAATAATTTGAATTTCAAATAATGACACAAACGTGATGAAACTGAGCTTCGTATCCACCTGATTCTCCCAGCATACCTTGCATGAATAACAGGTGCAACTTCTGGCACTGAACCACAACTGGCATTTTCCTGTTGTAACGGTATGGAAAGGTACGCTTATGGTATGCTAACGGTATGCCTACGGTATGCTAATCTTCTTTTCTGGAGTGATTGTGAAATAACACGTGGAACACACTTCCTGTTCACCTCAGACGGTAAAACGTGATCGTACCTCGAGTATATTGGTTGTTTTCCTTTTAGCTGAGTGTGTTAGCGATTAGCTCGCCTAGCTCTGTTAGCACACCTGAGTTAGCTCACAGTAAAGATCTACTTCTAAACATAAACTGGTGGAACTGGTTTAAGAGGACGTTTGAATGGGAGACTTCAACTCTGTGGAAACAACAGGACACAGTGCTGCTACAGACAGGAAGAAGAAGAAGAAGAAGAAGAAGAAGAAGAAGAAGGCAGAAGCAGTGAAATAAGAGGGAGGGTTCAAACCCTCGGGACTCTGCTGCACTCTGATTGGGAGGGGTGGTTTCCATGGTTACCATCTTTAATTAGGAGGGCAATTAAAGAGGTTGAACGGCGCACACACACACTGTCCTCTCTGGGGACGGAGAGGCGTCTGGTCTTCCTACCCACAAGCCACTGGGCTGAGTTCTCTTCACTCCTGTTTCTCCTCCGTCCTCTACAGCTGTTTCAGACGCTAACACGTTAGCATGTTAGCTCCTGTGTCCCCATCCAGCTGGAAGAAACTCTGCTGATCACTTCCTGTCCAATCAGAGACAGGACATAAAGACTCTGTATGTTTAGAGGTGGACGCACAGAGACGAGGTGTCCCCTCCTCTCATTCTGACTGTTAACAGATGGAATATAAAGGAGGAGATACACACCTCCTCCTCCTCCTCCTCTTCCTCCTCCTCCTCCTCATCTACCACCACACCACTGACTGTCTCATCAGGAGACATCCGACCTCCTCAAACTGTCTCCTGCTGTCTCTGACTCTGTTTACATTGAATGTGTCTCTGCTGATCAGAGACACTTTTAAATATGTCCACAAAGATGAACTGTGATGTGATGACTCAGACTGCCTGCTGAGGACGTCTGGGACAAACTGGACAGTGTGTCTTTTGTAGTGTAAATGTTGATGTGTCCTGATGCGTCCCTGAAAAGGACTACGTCATCAGTTGTTGGTTGTTTTGGTGACAACCAGCTAACGATTTATAATTTGCCCAATTTACGAGCAGTTGGACAAAGTGTTGACTGTCCATCGTTTGGTCCTGTGGAAGGACACGTGTTGGATTCTGTGGACAGTGACGTCTCCTGCTGTAACTACACAAGCGTTAGTGTGACTGGAGAGCCGTTAGCGCGAGTGTGGACACAGTATCTGTGGACGGAGCCCTTTGACCTTCTGGTGTAAGTGGTCAGCTGGAGACACATGAGGGACATGGGTGTGAGCAGTGATGTCTCTCAGCTGTCCACTGGTGTCCAGATTTTAGAAGCAGCTGAGACACAGGGTCTCTGATTAACTCCACTTTTTCCCCTCTGAGGTGAAATACGGAGTTCCTCAGGGTTCTCTACTGGATCCACTGTTCATCCTGTATTACTGGACACCAGTCAGAGATTTTCACGTCTCATCCCGCAGCTTGTGATTGGACGTCAGAGGAGCCGCAGCTTGTGATTGGTTCACATTTATATCAACATATAAAAGCTGCGTACCTTCAGACGGGTCCAGTCTCCGGGCTCGGCGGCCATGTTTGGAGTTGTTGTGTACGAACATGTTGTCGGACACGGCGAGGACATGGCCGTCCACGTTCACCGTCGTAGACACCACCACCTTCAAACACACAGAAAACTTTATCAATAATTTACAGAGAAACACAACAGCGAGCGTAAAACTAAAAAAACAACTGTAAACTGTTTATAAAGATGGACGACATGACAGCTCCCCAAAACACCTCATCGCCCCCTGGTGGCTGGCAGGTCATAAACCCCGCCCCCTTCTTGTTAGTAGGGCTGAATTCAAACATCAAACAACACGTCAAATAATTTTTTTTCCAAAGACAGTGTCTGTTTTTTCAGCTGTTTGTTTCTCTGGTGAGGTTCATTTAAATCAGTTATTTAATGACGTACAGACAGGATGTGACATCATCACTGACAGCTGGGTTTGCCAATAATAATAATAATGATAACAACAACAACAACAATCATAATAATAATAATAATAATAATGATGATAATAATAATGATAATTATTCAGGGACACCCTACAAGACACAGAAATAAAGGAACTCAGCTCCTGCTGACGTCAGACTTTTCATATCAAACGAGGAACGAGCTGATGAGCAAATTAATATTTTTAACAAACTGACTTGATGAAACTTTAAATTTAAAAATAAAAAAAATAAACATGTTGAATTTAATTTAATAAAAACCTAAATCATAAATTTAAATATTTAATTATTTGTAAAGGAGCCTCAGTGTGTTTCAATCCGTCACTATGGCCCCGCCCCTGCTATGATGTCACAGCCCCTGAGCCGAGGCTATTCATCATCCCCCGGCTGGTCGCCGTGGCGAGGTTGTTGTCGTTGATCCACGGCGACGGAGCAGAAGGTCGCACAGAGAGCGAGTAGAGGTGTCCTCTCTGTCGCCACGGCGACTAACCAGCACATCCTTCAACCTGCCGTCGCCACGACAACCACACCGACACGTCCAGACGCTTCACCTGACTTCACCTGTCCCGCTCGTCTGATTGGTCCCTCTCTCTCTACATGCTCTGTGGAGCTCGCTCGCCCCCCCTCCTCCTCTTCCTCTTCAGGTTTAACTGGACATAACATCCTGTCAGCTCGCCCAGCGCAGCGTGGAGAGAGGGAGGTGTGTGTGTGTGTGTTACTGTGTGTGTTACTGTGTGTGTTACTGTGTGTGTTTGTGTGTGTGTGTGACAGCAGCAGACACATGGAGACTGAGACAAAGAGTAAAGAGAACGAAGATCTCCTCTAACAACATTTCTCCTCCTCTCCTCTCCTCCTCTCCTTGTCTCCTCTCCTTGTCTCCTCTCCTTGTCTCCGTAACAGTGGATCAATAATCAGAGGATCAATCACAGTGATCGGTGGATCTTGTTGTTAATTGGCTGATGAATGACGGAGCGCTCAGTGTGGAGGGTGCGTTTGATTTTAATCTCAGCAGTGTGTTAATCTGAGAGGTCAACAGTCCGTCTGACACTGACACATAATGAGTGAATGAATGAATGAATAATTAATGATGGGACAGGGAAACTGAACATGTGTTTATTAATGTAAGAATAAATGAAACGATGATGTAACTACTTCATCGTGTGTCTTAATGCTGTCACTTCCTCCTGATCTCTGCACACTCCATGAGACTAGCTGACGACAGAGGAACTCGTCAGAGTGATTAACGTTCAGTGAGCTGAGTCCACTCTCAGAGTTTCAGGACGTGTGTACAAGAGAACAAACTGAATTCATTATTTATTTTAACTTTATTCATATGTTCCATCCTCTGTGACCTTAGGACGCTCTGCAGGAGACGTCCTGTGACTCTGGACTGTCTTTAAGTATCTAATGAAGTTCAAGAACACGAGTTACATCAGTGCAGCTGGAACAGGAAGTGTTACACACACAAACAGTTCACATGCTTAAGAAAAGGACAGACAGAGAGATGGACGGACGGAGACAGAGAGACAGTCAGAGAGCTAAAGTTCCTTGTCGACCTCTCATATCATATCTGCAAAGCAATAAGCCTCAAACTGCCCCGCTGCAATGCATGATGGGTACAGCAGGTCCTCTGAAGCCATGTTCTGCCCTTTGGGGAAATGAATTCATCGTTTTGTATATATATCTGTGTGTGTGTGTGTGTGTCTGTGTGTGTGTGTGTGTGCGTGTGTGTGTGTGTTACCTGGAACCTCCTCATGTCTCGGGGGTTCCCGGCGTTCTTCAGACAGTTCTGGTTACACTTTAAGAAGAACTTCAGGAAGAACCTGTAAACAAACAAACAACAACATAATCCGATGAGACTCTGACATCATCACAGTGACAATCAGAGCCAAGTATTAATACTCTGATTACTTTACATTAATACTCTGGATACTTTACATTATTACTCTGATTACTTTACATTAATACTCTGGATACTTTACATTAATACTCTGATTACCTCACATTAATACTCTGGTTACTTTACATTAATACTCTGCATACAGTACAGACAGTAAAGTGGGTCGATACGCAGACGATATGATGTTCTACACATGAGAATAAAATTTCCTTTAATGTTCGTCACGATGAACTCTGTCAGTTAAAGTTAAGTAGTTTGAACAGGAAGCTACGAACACCGATGGTCACAGTTCTCGTCATGATTTATGTTCTCCACAGAGTTCTGTATCCGGAGATAAGATCTGGTATAGATGTTATACCTGGGAACATTAGACTGAATTTAACTGAATTCACTTGAATTGCTTTCAAAATAAAAGCACTACATCGGTACAACACCACAACCTGATGTTTTTTTCCTTCAACAACACACACATGTGGTTACGTTTAGCCAACACACACACACATGTGGTTATGTTTAGCCAACACACACACACACACACACACACACACACACACACACACACACAGTGGGTTTAAGAAAAAGAAAACAGGGTTTGGCTCTACAATTGTACGGGAGGTGAACACCAACCTCCCAAGTGAAAGGCGATGGTTGCTGCAGGCTTAACTTTTGTCCCACTAATGCCGCTGGGCGCCGTTAAACAATACTGGCAACCTTCATATTAAAATGCCCAACTTAATGGCAGAAATAAACATTTGTATAGCTTGGTACAAAAACAGTTTGGGTCTCTGTATTTCAACATTCATGACAACTGTACAGGAGGTGAATTTTTCTTTAACTCAGCTGTTTCAATGTTACTAAGTCGTAAAGTTAGGCCTATTTAAGGGTGCGGCCACTTTGAGTGACAGGCTGTCTACAAGGTGTCGCTACAGCCCATGAGTCAGAGTCACCCCTCGCTCCTCTACAGGTTCACCCTCTCATCCAATTATGGTCACTTTTGGCTCCAAGAAAACCAAGATGGCAATGGCCAAAATTATGAATTGGAGGCTTCAAAATGGGAGTCCACAAACCAATGGGTCTCTGGTCCACTATATTGAGGAACAGAGGCATCAGAATATGCTACGGAGGTCACTGCTCCAAGTAGCCTTCCTGTAGTAGCTTTTTTTCCAACTTATGATTGGCCAACATCTTCTGCTTTGCGTGGCTTTAGGGTTATGATTCCATTGCCATCTGCTGGTTTGGCATGCCCTGGACAGATTTTTTTTTTGAGAATGGAGAGGAAAGCCCTGTTTTAAAAAATTTCCTTGTCCTTGGACTAGGTCAAAACTGCTGCCACGCTGCTGCTGTTTATATCATTTTATAAGCCTATGCTGTCCAAGCAATTTGGGGCGGATGTTAAAAGATCAGTATGCTTCAACTACCTGAATTGTGAGGCCTAATCCAACATTGTTTTTGTAATTTTCCAAAAGTTACAATCCGACGAGCACACCCTCCTCACTCATGTGATCGTCCAGGTATATTAAAGTGAAAAGGTACCCTGGCCTGGAACTTCTCTTCTGAGCTTAATTCTTTGCACTAACCCCCAAATTTTCACACTCACAAATGAATACCAAGTGACAATATTTCATCTTTATTGTTACTCCTCACTCCCTGCTGCGTTGAGCTTAATGTTTTCTTGTGGGGAGTGACGAGCAAACGTATATACAGACCACAGGTCTGACCACAGGAACAGTTGTCCACTCTCTTCAGTGGCGATCAACAGATGGATAAAGTGGAAAATAATGACACAGATGGCTAATTCTTTTAAGATGTAATACTTGCTCTTGAACGACTTTGTTTTTTTAACTATAAAGTGTGTACGTCAGTGAGCTTTATGCACAAGTGACATGAATAACCTGATTTATTTGCAAAGGCTTTAATGCCATTCTCCTCCGCCTCTGAAAAGTCATGTTTAAGACACCGCTCAGTGCTCATATCTATAGACGGGTGTTAACATAATTTATTTTTAAAATATAAACACTCCCAAAGGGGAAGCATATGCGGAAAAGCCAGAATAATGTTCAAATCATTTTATTTGAAAGCTAATGCGTTCTGCACATCCCACATGGATGAATTGTAATGAGCTAATTTGACTATTATTGTGGATTACTGTGTGTCGGGGTTGTTTTATTGGGAGTGTGGGTTTGGGAATAGCCTGTAACCATATAGAGTTTTAATGTTTCCTTCTTAATTAAGTCAGACAGTTTGCCTGTTTTTGCATTTATAGGACAAAGTAAGGAATCTTCAGGCTGCCATTCATCCTATTTTTTTTGCACTATTTTTATCTATACCTCTTTTTTCTGCATGTAAAAGCACTTTGTTCTGAAAAGTGCTACACAAACAAAGTGTACATTTGTTGCTCATTTATCTATTTTGTTCCCCAGCGAACGCTGCGAGTATAGTCACAGGACAGATTTATAAAAAGACAGTGTGCTCCGGTAGAAATCCAGAAAATCAGGGATCATGGCGGGTGGATCTAAGTTTGTGGTTTTTCAGCAGTTTTCAACAGTGTAAAGACGAGGGCTGCTCACTCAGGCGTCCCCTAAACAGACATTGACAGAGGGACCCTGAGGACGAGAAGTGGAAGCTTTGACCAGGGAATGAACCTGGTCGCAGGTGTTCAACCGTTACACCGGCGGTCAATGAGCCAGAGTAGGGCAACGGGCAAATAAATACAATTAGTGCAAATTTGCTAAGGCAATTAGCAGCGGTTGCCTCGGCTCACCTTTCCCTGTGTCCTCACAGATCCCTCCCATTGGGCCTCATCTATTCATCTGCCTCGATGATTGTTTTTGCACTTGTGAATACTGTACATTTATCTTCAAAGATCTTGTCAACTTCACGACTTTCTATACAAAGTAGATATAGAAAGGCAAGGTCAGGCTGTGCGGCTGACAGGAGGGCGATGAATAGGAATAAACGGGGACGGGTTGGGTTACCTTTGTGTCTCCTGTGGCTGCTTGTAGCATCGCCGCCGCCGTGTCCATCTTTGTCTCATCTGCTCCACTTCCTTTGGCTTTGAAGGGTATGCCTGCTTGCATGTCAGAGATTAGAGGTGTGTGTGTGTGTATGTGTGTGTGTTTGTGTCTTGATGTCTTTGTCCTGGAGGTGGAGGAGGCAGAGGGCAGTGGAGTCATGCGGACTTCAACTCTGGGTGTGTGTGTGTGTGTGTGTGTGTGTGTGTGTACAGTGTGTGTAGTGCAGACAGGGAGAGAATAGAGGCACTCGTCTGTATAATGGAGTAAGAACTCCGCCAGCTTCTAGGAGCCTTCATCTGTCTGCTGCAGCACCAAGACACGCACACTCACACTCATACACACACACAGAGTCGTTCCTGGCCCACAGACCTAACCAGACCAGCTGTAATTTGTCATTTGGCTGCGAACTGGGCCGTCAGCGCTGGGTTACTTTTAGCTTCCGGCTCGATGGTAATCCCTCCCTTTGAAGGCCGGCCAATCCAATCCCATGGCTGACACCGCCAGAGAGGACTACACCATTGTGACCTTTATGGCGCACCAGCTAATCTTTTCTCAACGAGAGAGAGAGAGGGAGGGAGAGGAAAACTGGCAGTGAGTTCAACAAGCTTACTTGTCCTCCATAACTCCTTTCTCCCCATCCTCTGTTCTAATTTTTTTGCTGCAGAAACACCCAAAGCCCTTTTCCCAACATGCAGCATCTAGTCACTTGGTTTTAGAGAAATGAGGAAAAAGTCACACAGCCCTCTTAGTCACTTGACATTTAGCAAATCCTCATGTTTCTGCCTCTGGCTCTGTGTTCTGGGTGTGTAGAGGTGGCGTGCGCTCATGTCCCTGGCAGCATTTGGCACATTTACAGACGTGGCATCATTTAAGGCTTTTTCACACCTAGTTGCTTCAGATCACTTATCTGGGTGGTTTCACCTTTAATTTGGCTGCTGGAGCCTTGTAAGAGCACAGGGATGGGAGAGAGGACTTGTTGAGAGGGAGGCTCTAATTCAGCAGCCTGGAGCACATATAGCTAGGAGTGTGATCCTATTATGTCATGTGAACATACTATATGGTGAGAAATATAAAGAATCACCAATATAAAATGTACACTCGTAGAATAAGGGTTTGGAGTGAGACTACGTTGTTGAAATAGTAAAGGCTTTAGTAGCAGTGATTTCATAAATCTCCAACCCCTAAAAGCAAGACTGTGTACCCTGAGTCTAATGGGTTTTGATTGGACACCATCAGCTTCGACCCTACAGGAACTCCATGAAACTCAAGGCTGCTGGACATGGTTCCCTTGGGCTCAGGTTAACCTATTCAACTAAAACCATAATTAGTGGGTTAGAAATCTCTGGGGGATATAGCCATTTCCTATTCTTAGCCCCCCCACCAAAAGATGAATTGACAGCCATTAAACTAAGAGTCTGCCTTTCTATTTTATGATGCGATTTGTATGGAAAAGAAATGAACAAAATTGATTCAGGAACAAAAATCAAATCTCGCTCAAAACCAACCTTTCATACCTTCCTAGAAAATGAATGTCTAAGCTCTCCTGTTTGTTTCAGTCTCCATAACCCTCCAATCCTTCTCCAACATTACTGGAACCACTGGGGACAAAAAAGCCTCACTGTGACATGCCCCCGCCCTGAGCCTCATCCCCTGGGCTCCTCGCTATGATACCTCCTAGCCCACCATCCATCCCCATTTGACTTTCCTTCCTCCCCCTCCAGCTCAAACCTAGCTTATATGTGTCTCCTTGGAATTGAAAGGTCAGCTAAGCCAAAGTCTGTGCCCCCTCAACCGTGATGAAATATCCAAGACTGAGATCTATTTTGTTTGCTGCTCCACATCATACTTTTCATATGTTATGGCTGCAAGAGCCGAGCAGATATCTAGGATGCACTGTGAACCAACCAGATCCTTTAACACAATGGTTTCACAGTTAATTGGTTGCTGGAGCCTGATAAGAACACAGGAAATTGTGAAAAGGCAAACAATTGAAAGTTTTAAACACTATGCAATTTTTATTAAGTAGTGTCACTATCAACCTACCCAGGGACCGACTGGAACAGGCTTACAGGAAGTATATCACTGCGGAAAAATGTCTTTTAATAAAACTGGGCTGTCCATGCAGTAGAAAGACCAAAATAGTTTTGAAATTGGTGCTGCACGACCAGAGAAAACAGAGGAAAAAGGCTGTGGCAATTGCTTTTGCTCAAGAGGTACCAAAAAAACTGCTTTCACTGCTGGGTGAGGTAATGTGAGTTGCTTGTCCGGAAAAACAATATGGTGGCCGTCTGGTAACAATCAGTTTCATATTACAATTAAATAGTAAGCTAAAATACATTTCTGAAAACATCTGAGGTGAGACACGGGCAATGCAATAACAGAATCTTGGTTTATATTTCATCTGAACTGCTTAGTTACCACTTGATCTCAGTTTTTTCAGCTTTCATATTCCACAACACAGGAAACAGTATGGAGCCCACTTCCCGTTCAACTCTCACACTACAGCTAAACAGTACACTAAAAATATGTTTCTGAAAATATTTCAGGCGAGAAACAGGCAATACAGGAACAGGATGATGGTTTACCTTTGATCAGCGCTGCCTAGTTTTGATGTTTAATCTAAGTTTGGGCTTCTAACTCTCGACCTGCTTCTGTACTCTGTGTCTGTGGTGATGGGCATACAAACAAGAGGCAGTACCATCTGTGGTTCAAGCAACAGCCCTAGAGCCAGCAAAAGTTTTGCTGGCAAATGAGCAGGGAGATCTGGGCACTGAAGAGATAGATGGAAGTTTACAGCAGTTCATTTACACATACTAGCCACACTGTTACGATACAAAGCTGGTTGAAAATCAGCAAAGTATCCCTTTAATAAGGTAAGGTGCTGGGCCAAACCAAGCATCTGTAACAGCTTAAGTGTTACTTGGCAAAGATTCTATGAGTCTGGGGAAGCACTAGCTGCTTTTCCATTAACCTGCTTTAGGAGTGTGGAAACACTAGAAATTTAATAATCTCAAAATATTGCAAAAAAGTTTTTACATTTGGACGAGGCTATAAAGTTGGTGTATTGATAAAAGGTCAATTCAACGAAAAAACTATGATGTAAACTCATGGTGATGTACCACTATTGCATAGGCCACAGCAAGAGCTTGTTGTTGTCTCTGGCTTTTTACAGGATTATGTGTGCACACAGGGCTGTTACCTGAACTCTTCCAAGAGCACATAGCTTTAACATTAGTCCTTCAAAACTCTATTTCCATTGTCCAGTGTGCTCTCTGTCATTATACATCCATTGTATTTCTTTGAGGTTTGACTGCCATTTTTTTTTAATTACAACATCTTGTTGCACCCTCTTCTTCTGTAGTGGCACCCAACTTAAGAATTAGAGGCACCTATTGCTTATCTCCATGAACAGTCACCACAATATTATCACAACAGTAGTGATGGAAAAACACATAATACACATTTTCTATATATAGGTTTGGTTGAATAAAGATATTCGCACAATCAAGTGTTTCAGATGCAGGTGCGTTGGAAAATATCACTTAAGTCTTTGAACAGAAAATCCTGCAAACGGCTGGACATTGCTCAACATGCTTGTCATTTTGCTGCTTTGCATCCAAACTGTTTTTTTCAGTGTCCTACTCTCGAAATTGTTGGACTGTGCAAACAAAGCCTATGTCTTCTATTTCTTTAGTTACCTTCTTCTTATTTGCTCATATCCAAAAACATGTTGATCTTGGTCCTCTGTGACTGTTGTCCTTCTTAACCTTCTTTAAGAGTGTTCAACAGAAAAATAGGTTGGAAATTTGGTTAAAATTTGCACATTTGAATGCAAACCCAACTATGGTGCAACATCAATCCAAAATCTCCAATAAGCGCTCAGTTGGGTTTAGATCTGGTGACTGTCGGCCAGAGCATATGATTCCTATTTCCTGACTAATTAAACTATTCAGTGACACCTTGTGCTTCCACTTACTTACTTGGGCTTTTCTCGTAATCGGTTACCTCACTGTATATAAATTCCTCTCAGGGCATCCTGGTGGCCGAGTGGTTAAGACATAAACAGCATCTACAATGTCCCTGTTTCTGAAAGGGAACTTTTGTTGTTTATCATCCCCTTGATTCCTGTCCAGCACCACTTTTTCTATCAATATAAGACTAAGATGCCTAAAAGTAATATTTCTAAAACTTCTGTTTTAAGTCCAAAGTACCTTCCTTTCATTTTTTTAGCACTGATGGAAATGACATTAATTGCAATCCAATCATCTAAAAGTAGAAAAATAACAATTTGGGCCCAAACAAACCGTCTGCGGGCTGGAAAATGTCTTGACAAGTGACGCTAAAAACAAAACAGCTATTTGCGGCTGAGGCATCAATAAAGACGAGCTTAAAGTGCCTCTCTCACTAAGTGGCATTTCATTTTGTTTTTAATTTGGTCCGCCAGCCCCCCGCCATCGCCTCATCTCTTTTGTTCCTGCCAGACCAGGCCGAAAGGGGGTGTGGGCTCAACGTGAGCTGGCCTCAGCAGGCTACCTCCAATCTCCCGCCATTTGCCAGCATGGTACCAATCAACACTTTACTCCCACCCCGCCGAGAAGCAACCGACTCTGAAGGAGACAGAAGGGGACCTGGTGTGATGGAGATATGGAGTGTGTGAACAAGAAAAAGAGAGAGGAGAAGGGGGGAGAGACAGAAATAGAGGCAGAGAATGAGAGAAAGCAGGAAGGCAGCTCCTTGTTGAGCATCCTAAATTTACCCAGGTGCTGTGGCTCCCTGTCGTCTTCAACTCTTGCTCTCCCAAAAGAACTGTGCCTCTGCCGAGCCTGACACATGTACACACATGCACACACACACACACACACACACACACACACACACACACACACATGCACTCCAAGGTACAGTAAAGTCTTTGATATCACTGCAGCTTCCTAAACAGCCAAGATTACACTCAAATTCTAACATAAGTATGAATTTCGAGGATGTCTCCGCTATAAAAATTGCTCTAGCTCTTAATAAGTTTTAAAAATGATACCTTTGAATAGAACAGAAACAGTCAAATTACACCCCTGTGGATATTTATCTTTTTTTCCAATAACAGTTTCTGTACTTTCATATATTTCCTCAATTTATCATGCTGCGTCCTTGCTGCCTAACCCCTCTCTTCACAGGACTGCTATTGATCCAAGCCATTGCAGTGATAAATGCAATCTTTTATCAAATGACCAAATTTTACAAATGAGAGTGTGAATGGCGATGCAGGTCGGCCTTTACATATAATGGAGGTGCAGAAAAGAAAAATCATTTTAATGAGTTTTTATGCATTATGTATTTTCATGGTGATATTTTAAGGGTGTGTTTCTCTCCCTCTCAGATGATTTAATGTGTATCTATACAGTATATATGGTCTCACAATCCAGTGCAAAACAAACTGTGATGCATTGTCTGTTTGACTCAAATTGATTCAGTTGCGATTACTTTTTTCTTTCTTTTTTTTTTTTTACAGGGTGGTATCAGCATTTTGGGAATACACATATTCAGATCCTTGCCAAGAGTTAGACGAAAAGATCATTATCAGATTTAAAGATATTCATCAGCAACTAGGATGCTGCTAGCTAATCTTAGCTTAGCATAAAAACTGGAAACAGCTAGCAAACAGCTAGCATGACTGTAAAAGACAAAAAAACTACCTACCAGCACTACTAAAGCTAAGACTAAAGACTAAAGACTAATGTCGTCCCAGACCCGGGACGACATTAGTCTTTAGCCCTGCATTTGAGCCTGCCCAAAATTGATACGACACAACAGAAAGACATTGGCCCCTCCCATCACTGAATGCCATCTCATTTGCTGATAGGTTGATGGCAGTCAACAAGATGAACATCAGCCGATACTGATGTGCAGCTGATAAATCTGTGCATCCCTTGTTTGAACCAATCTGACAGAACCTAATCAAGTTTTTGAAATGGCATTACATTTGGTGAAAAGTGCTCTCTGACTTGTTTGGGACTCGAAATTCAAAGTTTAAGACTTGGGACTTGCCGGTCTTGATTTGGACCTTGACTTGAGCAAAGGCTTGAGACTTACTCATGACTTCCAAAACAATGACATCCCACCTCTGTTCCTGTGTCCCTGTTGGTAACTGCCTTCAACAAGGAGGAGGGCAAGTTAAAATTAGCATTAGCCGCTGATGCTAATGTCGTAGAAGAAGAAGAATTTGGTCACATCTGTGGTTCTGTATTGATTTAGGCAAATCTTTGCAAAATATCAGAAATGTACTGGTTACTTTTTACACATCTATTGCATATCTAAGTTGTTTTTTGCAAGAGCACCTAAAGTGTTTTCTTCTTCTAAATGAATGCTAATGGATGAGAGAATCCTCTGACAACTAAATTAGGCTGAATATGAAATGCTCTGTAACGACAAGTGCTGAAATTTAATAAAGAGAAAACAAGAAAAAAATATAAATAAAAAAATACTCAAGGTAAAAAGGCAAGAAAAGGAAACTGCATTCATGAGACAGCCTAGGAAAGCATTGAGTCAGAGCGGTAATGAGTAAGTGAAATAGACAGTGGGGGAAAAATAGACTTGCTGAAGTAGAGTTAAGTGAAAAAGTAGACACATCGGGAGCAAAACAGAGAGGCAGAGATATTGGATCAGGCAAATATTGAGCAAGAGCAACAGCAGATACAAAGCGAGGAGGTGAGGAAGAGATCAACGGAGTGAGACGAGAAAAAGCGTAACAACAATGGCAGATATATTCACGGTCTCGCCGCCTTGTTCCCATTCCCTCCGGCTGTGGCTGCCTGCCCGTGAGTACCAGCGGTGGTGGAGGGGCCGGAGCAGGAGGCCCGGGACACAGCATTTGGTCATTTCACAGAGCACTGCAGCCCACCAAAACAATGTTGAAGCAATCAGAGCTAATTGCGCACTAATGGCTCCCTTTCCACTTTCCCTCTCTAATTGGCTGGCGCCATCTGTGCACGCACACACACATACACGCTCGAATGCATCCCACATACACACACAGCTCTTATTCTTACAACGCAAGCATCCACAACAGGCAAACACTCAGAATAACATACAGGTCTAGAAATTGAGAAAATAACCTCATGTATTTCAGGCAGGCAGAGGATGAGAGATTCTCTAACAGTGAGCTCAGTCACCAAGGGGGGCATTTACAGTTTATACTGCTGGTGAAACCTTTAGCATGTTTGCATTGATTTTTGCCTTCAGAGCAGTTAAAATAACAGTCTAATCATTTGATGCAATAAATAGATTCAGTTTAACTGGGGGAGTGTTTTCGTGACTCGAACACGATCGCTGACGAGCCCGTGATTGCAGCCGCTGATGGATCTCCTCATCACACGCTCCATTTTGCCTCACCTCTCTCCCACCTGGCACGTGAAGCCATCAAGGCGCTTCATTCTCAGGAATAGCTTGTCACCGCTGTCATCTCCGCGCCTCCTTTCCCATGCATCAGGTTTCTTCCCCGCAGTTCTTTGTTATCACTTAGCAGGAAATCTTTTTTGGCTGCGCAGTGTGGAAACCATCACCGCAGGCAAAGGTGAAATGGGTACAGCAGGGGAAAGTGCTTTAAGTGCAGCGGTTGCCATGGAAACCACCTTTACCCAGGTTCTCCTCGTTCGGCTCACCTTCCAGGATTTCGAACGGCTTGCCGGCTTAATTGACAGCTGCAGAAACACACACAAACTCGCACGCGCACGCAAAGACAGTCCTGGAAAATGATTAAATCCGTTGCCCACCTGCTTGTTTACACTCTGGCAACCGCTTCCTCTCTGTTTCCTGTTTACCGAGACATCGTCCGTGCTACCATCTGTCCGTTTTCTCCTGTTTGCAGTGAAAACATAATTTGTTCAGAACAGGTAGAGCACTTTTCTTTTGCATAACTGTTTCACACAACAATGGGATGCTTTGTTTTTGCTTGCCGACTCGCACACGGAGATCAGACTGTTCACAACTGCAGCTCTGTCCACACAGTGAGGCTTTTCTCCTGTTTGATTGTGTTCTCCTGCTTGTGTGCCCTTCCACTTGTTTACCAGCAAACACACGTGTGTATCCGTGTGTCTGTCTAAATGCCTGTGCATCTGTGGGTGTCTAATTGTAGTTGTGTGTGTGTCTCCAGGGCTAAACAGAGGCGTATTAAAGGTGATGACACCGCCTTAAAGAAAGCCCAAGGCTTCCTGTGAACTGGACTGCTTTAGACAACCAGAACTGGGATACACACCGAAAAACACACTCCCTCTATTCAAACACACTCGGAGAGAACTTCGATCTTTGATGCTGTGTAGTACAGTAATTGTACTGGGTGTAGGTCTCTCCTTTTGAACACCCGCATTTGTATTTCTTCCCCAAACTCTAACGCTCCAGCTTGATTCCAACACCACAAAAACCACATTCGTCTGAGCTGACGCAAAGACATGCAAGATAACTGAATTTATAACACTTCACACTTGTCAGCTCAGTAAAACAAAGTGTCCAGATGCAGGCTCAGAGCAATGACACTCTGTCAGCGCAGCGCTAAGATACCCAGCTTTGAAGCGTTTTCGCATCCCATATGGCAAAACTGAAAATAGCCTTTTTAATTTAAAATTCTTCCTCACGTGTTGAATATCGGCTCTAATCTAACGAAGAGCATCTGTCCTTTGTTTGAAGGGTGCGGTGAAGTGAACTGAAGTTGGTGGAACGTAGTTCTGTTTCTAGAATAGTTCTACTTTTGTAGTCTAAAATCATTGTCTAAGTTGAAATGACAGCAGGTGAGGTGCTTCCCTGTGCTTCTATTTACACTCTGCATCACTGGTTACATCATATTACTCTCACATTCCAAGGTCAAGCTGTAACATTTCACAGGAAGCTGTGAGCAATGCTACGCTGTGTGTTTGTGTGTGTGTGTGTGTGTTAGGGTGTGTGTGGGGGTGTGTGTGTGTGTGTGTGAGAGATT
>JAPZEB010000014.1:4573443-4585452 GCA_029783705.1 Chaetodon striatus | reverse complement strand
TCTGTAATGTAGCACAGTGTTAACAATGTTACTGAGACTATTCTTTCTCACACCTTCAACTCAAACCACCAAAATATTATCATTTAATCATTAAATTAATATTATAGTAATACTTCTGTTTCTGTCTCTCAGGTGTCTGAAGCCGTACCGTCTGGCGTGTTACATCTTTGCTGTGGGGATGGAGGGACTCTGCTGCCTCTTCGTGCCGTTGCTCCGGTCCTTCCCGCTCCTCGTGCCCTTTGCCGTCCTCTATGGTTACTTCGATGGCGCCTACGTGGCACTAATCCCCGTGGTGACATCAGATGTGGTGGGATCTCAGTACCTGGCCTCTGCGCTGGGCGTTGTCTACTTCCTCCATGCCATACCCTACCTCATCAGCCCGCCAATTGGAGGTGAGGAGTCAAAACACCCCTAATTTACATTTGGCCGATCATTTACAATCTGCTGCTGCCAGGTTTTGTCCGAAAAGTAACTTTAAGGGTACGGTCACACATGAGTGAATGAAGGTAAGTGAGCATTGCCTGCGGAGATGATATTTATGTTAAAAGTGGGCAGCGCTGGATGTGATGCACATGGAAAGCTAGCTCGCTAATACAGACAGAAATTCCTGTGCCAGAATTTCAGCACAGTGCCAGAGTACTTAAAGCCCTGTACGTGTGCTGGCTGCACAGTGCTGAGAGCTATTGGAAACACTGGGGTCGGAGCACCCTCTGTTGAACAATCTACATCATGACACCATTTCTCAATCACTCCAAGCATGGTTTTCTGTATTACAACTTTTCATAATGGAAACGGGAAATAACTGCTCTAATGTGTACCAAAGTGAATTAAACTGAGCAGATTGGTGGAAAACAAACAAAAAAAAAGTTAGACTGGTGTTAGAGCGAAGGTAAAACTGTAGAAATCAAATTCAGTAAATATAAATACATCTGACAAAATTATGATCACTAATAAATAATATCACTTACTTCTTGTTGAATTTTGTCTTCCTGCAGGTTGGCTGGTTGACCTCACAGGAAGTTACACTGCCACCTTCTTCCTCAGCGGCAGCGCCCTGCTGGCCAGTGCAATTGTTCTTTTCACTGTTGCTGGAATCCGCCGCTGCCATCGCTGCCACCCCAGCCACCCTAGCGCTGCTGTTGTTGTTGACACTAAGCACGAGCCCCTCACTCTCCCTAACCAATCAGACTGCTTCGTCGCCTTCGACAAGGAGGCGATCAGTCAGGCTGTCATGTCATAGTCTCAAAAGATATGACCAATTGGATTAATTGACACTACAGACTGCGACGAGGGCTGGTCAAGGCGAGCTTCAATCAAATGCTTCACAGAAAGTGGATTTATTTAGAGTCTGCTGAAGGACAGTTCAGCGCAAGAATCAACACAGACAAATTTTATAGGTGCTTCTTAAAGTCAAGGAACGATCTTTAAACGACTGCATTTCAAGGATGCTGAGGACTGTTCCAAAGTCTAGGATCCTTTAAATTCTACCAAGAACCGAATCCTTCTTTCAGAAAATTCTAAGGGATGCCTGTACGTATCCTCAGGCTCTTAAAACAAACTAAATACTATGTGCACAATAAAACAGTCCTGTCCCCTGAAAGTAAGCTGTAAACTTAACATTAAATCACCTCAGGTGCCAAATGCTAACAATCAGCATCACAAGGACATTATGCAAAAAGTCTCCTGAAAAACAAAGAGAGAGCGACAGTGGGGCAAAAGGGAACAGAGCTGAGCGAGGCAACACAATACAGCTTTACAATGAAATAAGATATTACATTTTAAACAGTAACAAAAATATATATATATAAAAGTCATGCTCACATGTGGGCTGTTGGGCAACGATTACATTGATTGAGATCCAAATTATGCCCATCCCTAATGTTCAGCATTCTAAATTTGGTCATTATGAGACGCCGCACAAGGTAGGCTAACTGAAGCTCTCATTGTATAGGCTAAATTTGTTAGTTGAAATGCTGCAACCATCTTCAAACTATTCAACAAAATATTCCAAAAGCACACTCGGCAATATGCCGTCTATTTCTTCTGTGGTACCGTGATGAAAGCACAAAACTGAAGGTGGGACCTTTTCAGTGACGCTCACCTGCACACTCAGTGAACAGTTCTCTGAATGCTAGAAGGGGGTCTTGTGTAGCCTCTGCAGGACCTGACATCGAAGGACCCGTCCTACCAAAGCAGCAGCATCCTTGACTTTGAGAAGCACCTTTTGTTTGTAAAGAGAAACCCAAAACGCCAACTTCCTGTCTGGAAAAAGTGTCTTTCATTGTTTTTATGCTTCATCCTCAGCTCGGTCACATGACAGTGACAGACCCAGGACTCGTTTCAGAAAGAACAGACTCTGAGTTTAACCCTGAACTCTGATTTGAAGAATCCTACGATGTATTCTGAGCTGAGGGCGACTTGATGCTGTGACGCACAAAAGTAGTAACTTTAGATTGTCCTGAGTAACAAACTTATATTTAACCAGGATTTTGATTAACGCACAATAAACCTCTAAGTAACCTTCAGACGAGCTAACAGGCTCCTCAAACAGGAAAATGAAAAACACTCTGAGAGCTGAAACCCTTTAAAGTAACAGCTTTGTTTCAAGTTGTTATCTGGTTGAATGAATGGACAGCCGCTGTACTAAACTCTAAAGATAAGTGGGTTTAGTGTTACGTTCTTATTTTATTCAGGGAAAACAAAAACACAGTAATAACAGATATTTGTGTTTGATGCTGATTGAAATGTGTTAATATCGATATGAACATCAAAGACTGTTAATTTTAATGGAGCTGAAACTATGAACCAGTGAATCAACTGACAATCACCAACTACTTTCATATTTTTGATTAATCTTTTTTCATGTTTGCATGTGAACACTGTGGGGTCATCGACTTAATGGAAGTTTGAATCTTTTCAATCTTCTTTTGGGGCCAAAACTCTTTCAGATGTAAATATCACATTTGATATCCGAATTATTCTGTTTTTATCTCTTTTAAGATGTTTATTATTGAAGGAAACACTACAGACATTTAGATGGTATATTAAGTTTTTTAAATGAATTTTGTTTGTTTGAACTGCAGCTGGACTTTTGGAAATACGCTATGTTTTAAATGTGCAATTTGGCATAGATATTTGGACGCTGCCCTCTGTGTTGACTCAGGTTTATCCGACTCTTTAAAGTTTTTTTGTTTAGTTTGAAAACAACGCTTTAACATATCACATGTTCTGGACTCAGGGCTGAAGAAGTCTGTTTGGTGTTGTGGGTCTGGTTTAGGTTTGTCTCATGGAGTCGTACTTATGTAATAGATAGGAAATCAGTAGTAATTTTGTGGAGTATTTCCGATGTGCCTACGAAAATGATCGCATGTTGATGCGTCACTATCCATCCAACGATTTTTAACTGCTTATCTGTAGCTGGGTCGTGGGGGCAGCAGGCTGGGCAAGGTATTCCAGACATCCCTCTACTCAGCGACACTTGCGGGACCTTGAGGTGTTCTCAGGCCAGATGAGATATATAATCGCTCCAGCGTGTTCTGGGTCTGCCCCGGGGCCTCCTACCAGTTGGATGTGCCTGGAAAATCTCCAATGGGAGGTGCCTGGGAGAATCCTGATTAGATGTTGAACCACCTCAACTGATCCCTTTTGATGCACAGGAGCAGCGGCTCTACTCCGAGCTCCCTCCGGATATCTGAGCTCCTCCCCCTATCTGTAAGGCTGAGCCCAGACACCCCACAGAGGAAACTCATTTCTGCCACTTGTAGCTGTGATCTCATTCTTTTGGACACTACCCAGAGCTCATGACCATAGGTGAGGATTCGGACGTAGATCAACCAGTAAATCAAAAGCTTTGCCTTCCAGCCCAGCTCCCTCTTCAACACTACTGTCCCTGATCCATCTCCATTCTACCCTCACTCGTGAACAAGACCCGGAGATACTTGAACTCCTTTGCTCAGGGCAGCGACTCACTCCCAGCTTGGGTGTTTGAAATGTTGCCACCCCGTGTTGTACAGAAACTAGAGACTGAAATACCAGGTCCATGGAGGGACGGGATGTAACTTGTACGTTTGCAGAAGACAAAAAGCGGATGGAGCAGCTCAGTAGTCAGATTTACAGGAAATAAAAAGATGTCTCGACACATCAGACGTCAACATGAGTCTCAACAGTTCCAGACTTGTTGTCATGAGTTTAAGACAGCAGCTAACCTGCTTCATCCTCTCAGTGCTCTTGTTAACCTGAAGATAAAAGCCACAGAGCAGTGTCAGAAGCTGCTGCTCTACAGTGGCATGAAGAATACATACGGTTTTTGTCTTAAAATTGTTACAAACATCATTTCACCTAAACATGAAGAGTTTTGTTTTCATCTTTGTTGTTAATGTTGATCGATTAAAGGGACATTCTGTCAAAGTCATGTTTGTTTCCTGATGTTTTTATAATGTCACACTTATGTAGAAACCCGAGGGCTGTACCATAGGCTTGTGCTAATAACGTTAGCATGTTGTATTTGTGGGGAAAATGTGTCCAGATAATGACAAGTGTTTGTCTGTGAATGCTGCCAGTGAAGCTGGTTTGTGTTTGAAGTTGTCTCTATTCAGCCATGTTTAATGTGTGTTTAATGTGAGTTTAATGTGTGTTTTGAATCAACTAAACTTTACAGCACTTCACAGTAACCCCACTGCTGACTAGTGTTTTGGAGGTGTAACTGCAGAGTGACACAGACACACTACTGCACAAGTATAAATGCTCACAGCGGTGTAGGGTCTGCGCACAAGTGTCAACCCCCCTTAAATGGATTCCCCTCCCCTGCTTGTATACTGGGATGAGGACAGTAGTCCAGTTCTAGTTGAGTTGTGAGCGTAGCTCCATTTAACTGTGCATGGAAACGTGTTGCTTTGGAGCCTGAAGAGGAGATGCGAGGTTAACACAGGAAGTTGATAGCCACCTTCCTGGTGCAGCCCTCATACTGCAGTGGATTTAAATATGTTACAAAACATTCTAACATAGTTTATATTTGATTCTTTAATTTTCAAGACTGAGACAGAAGTTCGATTTAGTGTTTTCTGTTTCCTGTACCTGCAGACTGTGTTTGGATCTTCTCAGCCACCGTAGAAACTGAAGCAGACAGACGAGCGTTTGTTCAGACGAAGAAGGCTGGGAATCGTTTTTATTTTCCATGAAGTGAGAATAATTGTTGTTCTGTTCTCTCAGCTCTTTATTATTCACTCCCAGCGACAACAAAAATTAAAACTAAAATTAAAAAAAACTGTACAGATATTTAACATCTCCTCTTCAGTGTCCCGACAGGTTTAAATACCACCAGTGTAGTGTTATCACATGCTGATGATGTCACTTCCTGCAGGTCTTGGAGCGCAGCTGTCTCTTAATGATCAGGTGATCGCTCTCCTTCTCCTCCGTCACCCCTCCTGACACCTGAGACGGAGAGCAACAGCACTGGGCGTTAAAAACCACAGCTTCATATTTTATTATACAAAAACATCCAAACATAAAACATCCTCGCTTAAAAAAAGTCCTTATAATGTAAAAATGTCCTCGTTTTACAATCAAGTCCTCACAATGTTAAAATGTCCTTGCTTGACAAAAACATCTTTATGATCATGTCCTCATAATGTAAAACAACCTTGCTTTACAACAACGCTCCCATAAAGTAAAACGTCCTCACTTTGCAATCACGTCCTCATAAAGTAAAACATCCTTGCTTTACAAAAACGTCCTAATGTAAAATATCCTTGCTTTGCTAAAACATCCTCACATTTTAAAAATATCTTCACAAAAATGTCAGTACAACGTAAACTGTTTACACCTTACAAAACATCTTTACTTCACCAAAACATCCAAAAAATATCCTAACACTGTAAAAACATCCTCATGTTACTACAACGTCTTCATAATGTAAAACATTCTGCTCAGGATAAACGTCCACATCATGTAAATTCTTCTCACTTTCCAAAAACACCCTCACATTAAAAAAAAAAAAAACTGTCCTCACCTTACACGAAGGTCTTCTTAATTTAGAAAAATGTTCACACATTGTAAAAAACATCCCTGATAAAAACAAAGTCTACAAACACACACACTCTTCCTCACCATGTTTGGAGAGTCCAACATTGGAGTGTCAGTCTTAAAAAGCTTCCTCCGTCCTCGTTTTGGTTTGGTTGCCGTGTTAACCGTCTCCTTCTCCACTGAATGTCCACTGACCAGACCGATGAGGGTTTTAGCTGCAGAGACACAGAGGGGACAAAAAAAAAGGTGTAAACAGACGTTATAAACAGTTTGATAAAGAAATAAATATTAAATTAATCTCTCAGATCAAACGTGGATTCACACAGAGCTGCTGCTGTCAAATGAGGATCAGTCCAGACCGACTGACAGAGGAGCAGCGACCTCTGCTGTTTGATGTTGGTAGTGCAACACACAGCATAATGCACAACACACCACAACAACAAAACACAACAAACACATGAATTTAAAGTCACACTGACCTTTGCTGCCCAGGATGGAGGGAGAGCTGTGGATCAACTCTCCAATTTTCTGAAGAGCCCCGTCTCTCTTCTCCTTCACCACAGGGGAGACACAGACAGGGTGAGAGACAGGTGGACAGATATTCAGATATTTAACTCAATGACAGGAAGTCTGTCTTTTATCTTCAAGCACATCTTTTTTCTCACCTCTTTAGTGGTTCGATTATTTCCTCTCACTCTGTTTCTCTTGTTCTCACTGAACACCAGGTCCTGAAACACACACACACGCGCACACACACACACACACACACACACACACACACAGAAACACAACAGGCGTGTGATGTTCAGTTAGACTGACACAAAAACTGAAGATTTAGAAAACGTTATCAGAGAAGCAGACGTTTGCTGATTTAAAACTAATGAAATATCACTTTAATAACACGAAAAAATGTCCTACAATGTGAAATCATCCTCACAATGTGAAAATCGTCCTTTTACAAACACATCCTCACTTTATTAAAACATCCTCACGATGGAAAAAAGCATTCTCCCTTTACAAAATGTCCTCACAATGTAAAAGTGTCCTCCAAACTTTATAAAAACATCCTAGCTTTACAAAACGGCTTCACAATAGAAAAACCTCCACACTTAAAAAATTTTGTCACTTCATAAAAACATCCTCAAGACTGTCTGCCTTTTACAAACACACCCTTGTGATATAAAACATTGTCACGATGAAAAAACGTCCATCCTAACTTTATAAAAAAAAATCCTCACAATGGAAAAAGTGTTCTGGCTTTACAAACTGTCCCCACAATGTTAAAACATCCCGCACTGAAAAATGTCTTCACAATGTAAAAGTGTCCTTACAATGCAAAAACGTCCACACTTTACTTGCTTTGTAAAACATCCTCGCAACGTAAAAATGTCCTGGTTTTCACCTACCTGCACCTCGCAGCTCTTCCTCTTCCTTCCTGTTGTTTTAGGGGTTTTCTTCCTATCGGCCATGTTGGACCTCAGAGGAGACATTTGAATGTCCTGCTCTGAAAGGATATGCACACACCTCTTCACGCACGCACACAGACACACACAACATAGTTTCACACACAGATTATTGATCATTAGTTGATTATCAGTTAATGGTTTAAGTCATTTATCAACAGCTCAGTTTCTAAACAGTTTTTCTGTTTTCAGTGAACTAAAATATTTTTGTCAGACAAAATAAAACATTTGATGACATCAGTTTGTGTTTTGGGAGATGGTGACTGATGCTGGCAGATTAACTGATAATGAAATTAACCGACAGTTGCAGCCTCTGCTGTGATTTTAATAAAACACACCTGTCAACAAGCTCACCTTTTTGTTTCCCTGCAGGCTGGTGTCTTTCTCCTCCTTCAGTCTCTGTAGTCTCTCCATCTCCTTCCTCACAGCCTCAAACTCCCTGCTCCTCCCGTCCTCCTCCTGCTGCTGCCTCCCCCTCCTCTCCTGGAATCTCTGGATCTCCCCCTTCAACTCCTCCACCACCGGCACCGTCCTCTCCTCTGCCTCTCTGTTCTCCTTCTCCTCCTCCTCCTCCCTCCTCTGCAGGTCCTCCTTCAGACGCTCCAGCTCTGACGGAGAGGAATCAAAGAGTTCAGTTTGATCAGATCATCAATAAAATGCCCTCCACTGTTTCAGGTGATGAAGAGGATGAAGATACCTTTCCTCAGAGCCTCAGTCTGTCTGTGACATTCTTCTATGAGGTCCTCCTTCTCCGTCACGACTTGATGCAGCTCTGACACACACACAGACAGATTACGGCATATTAATGTTCATCATGAATGGATCAAATGTGTTTTTCTCTAAAGTCATGAATGAGGAGAAAAACTGACGACTGTGTTTCTTCACTAAACTCTGCTGCGTGTCATTTGATTCATGTTCAGGATTTCAAACTATAAAACCATTTCATGTATTCATGTGGATTGTGATTTATCTTCTCACCTTCTTTCTCCCTCTCCTGGTTCCTCCTCCTCTCCTCCTCTGATCTCTCCATCTCCTCCAGTCTCCCTCGTAGAGCTCCGCTCTCAGACTCGAGCTCTGCCCTCAGGCTCTGGAGCTGGCAGGTGAAAGCTGCTTTCTGACTGGCTAACTCCTCGCTGAGCTCAACACACCTGTTCTCACTGCAGGATGAAGAGTGTATGATAAGAAGAATGTACTGATAGTGAATAAGCTGCTCAGTTCTGTTGTATATTAATGGATATAATCTGACTGATAACAGTATTGATGACTCCTCTTGCCTACCTGAGTGCCAGAGCTTCCTCCAGCTGGCTCTTCTCTCTCTGCAGATCTTGGATCTGTTGGGATTTTTGAGCCGATCTCTCCAGCGCAGCCTGGCTCTCCTTCTTCAGCTCCTCCATGGCGGTGTGGAAAACACTGCTGCTGCTGCTGCTCCGCTGCTCCTCCTCCTGAAACAACCAACCAACCAATTAATACAGCTGTTCTGCCCCTCCCCCTCCAGAAACAATCGGAGGAAGTGGTCCTTGAGTTGAGATAATCAAAAATAAATTTTCACACACTAATTTTCAACATTAAGACTTAAGACGACAACTCATCAATCAAAAGGTACTGATTCACTCCAAAACCATTCCAATAAATTTAGTAAATAAATAAATGATCAACCTGATCAGTAATATGAACAACACAGACATTATAAAATAGAATTCAAGGACTTTCAAGTGCTTTATCAAGCACTGTGTTTTCATTTTCAAGGACTGTATTTAAAGCATCTAATTACTGTTCAAAAATATTTCTTATTAAACATAAATACATGATCAGTCCTGTGATAGTCTGGTGACCTGTCCAGGGTTTACCCCACCCCTCACTTCATAAGCTGTGAGCTGTGATTCTTTTACAAGTAGAAATCGACATTTTCTCTCGCTTTGACAGGTTTCGATCCAGAGAAAGTGTCAGGGGAGAGCGTCAACGTAACCATAGAAACCGAAATTGCTTTGGGGGTCCCGACCCTCAGGTTGGGAACCCTGGTATTAGTGGATGTAATGCCCAAACAAAGGTCCTGTAGTTCACCCATTGTTTTATATGTCACATGTGTGTCATACTTGTGATAACATGCTCCTGAATACAGAGTCAGCCCATCGTTCATGTAACACCGCATCAGTCATGTAGCAGTTTCCGCCTCAGTGTGAGCAGCAGTGGAAGTTCAGCAGGACTCCCACTGTATGAACGCCTACAGGCTGAAAAAGTTGTGTTCCCGTCCTCCCCCTTGCGGAGCGTCCTGTCACTGGTGGAAAATGGCTGCTCGGAGTGGCTCCCTAAAGCTCAGAGAAAACTGAGAAAAGAAAGTCTACATTTACCAACAAGAGGTCACAGCTGGACCTTTTTCTAACGGGATACACGACAACTCGGGGAAGCCTCGACACTGACAATGTCTCGCTGGGTGCCCACCAAGAAGGAAAAGTATGGTGTTGGTACGTAAGAAAACTTGCATGCTCCATCGCTAGCTCGTCCTAGCTCTGTGCGCTCAGATTGCACAAGTTTGGGAAGGATTGTGATCAGAAAGCGACCGGCTGTCTTCTTCCTCATGTGGGATCATTTATTCCACAGTCACACTTGCCTTAACTGTGTGAATGCAAATCTCACGTGTCGGGGATTTGCCAGCTAGTTTTGCATGAAACGCAAAACAAGGAATGTGTGTCTATTGTGAGGAAGAGGACTGTGTGTGTGTGTGTGCGTGTGTGTGTGGATTGGGAATTGTTAGAGGCGCGCCTAGTTGTAGCGCTGTTTCCTGTGTTATGGGGCCTCCGCTGCAAACTCACCAGCTACTCACAGGCTACGTTTAACTTTTAACTGTATGGTTAATGGCTGTTTTGGTGTACAGCTCCGTCTGCTACACGGGGAAAGCCTTTGTTTGTGGTTGGTTATTGTCACTTCCTCATAATGGTTTGAAACCAGGCGCCCTGGCCTGAGAACACTGTCCCGTTTAGCTGCCACTTTCTCCTGTAGGGGATTATTCAACCCTTCACATATATATATATATATATATATATATATATCATCACAAAAATGATCTTCAGCTTGTGTTACTGACTCTGTTTTGATCACTCATGTATTATAGAAACACCACAAGTCTAACATATACTGTGTCTCACTGCAGAATAGACATGAATATTAATGTTGAGGCTATTTATGTTTTAATCACCCATCTTACTGCCAGATTGTACAGCAGTTATAGCATATGTTTTTACACTGTGGCTTAGTACTTTTCTGCAGGCGCTGATAAACCTTCTAATTTCAAGAACTTGATTTAAAAAAATTTGCATTTAACCACAGGGTTCACTTTATTTAAATTTTGGCCCCAGGGAGCATAAAATCTGTTAGTGCGCTTGGTGTTAGATGTAAATTTTGAATACATATCCATAACAGATAATACACATGTTTGTAATTACTGTAAGAGTGTTTTATATTTCTCTTGTGAGAATTGATGGATTGCACATAAAGAAATTGTAAACCAGCCTGATAAAGGCATAATAGACAGAGTCGTTTTAAGCTTGGTGTACTGGAAAAGAGTAGTTTAAAGGGACAGTTAACCCTCATATCAAAAATACATATTTTTCCAATGATCCCCGATGACGAATGCAGAGTGACGGAAAGCCTCACGGGATGTGTTGTCAGTTTATTGTCTAGAAGTGAGATTGAGAAGTGGTAGTTGTTTTGCAAAGGTGAAATGGCGTCCAGTGATTTTTGCCGGCTCTGCCAGGTAAATATGAGAGTGGCTGGCATATACAGCCACGCAACCAACATTTTTGATAAGAAGAAATCTTCGAGCATTTTGCAGAGATTAGAAGTAATCGAAGTGACGGTCGACCGGGAATCTGGTAAATCATGTCGGTGTTGCCAGCGTCTTAAGCCCGCCTCCCGTTTTTCATTGGAGCCCTGCCTCAGGAGGAGAATTTGAAAAAAATCTGTCTACCTTTCCATGCCGACCTGCAGAGCGAAATCCAAATCTCTCGCAGGGCAGCTAGCTCAGTGGTTTTCAAACTTTTTGTGCAAAATCTCAAGGCACATCTGTATTGACATCACGGCACACCATTTGAGAACCACTGGTCTAGATTGTTTTGATGTGAGTTGCAGAATGTTGGAGATGTCTGCATCCCTTTAATACAATGGAACTAGATGGCACTCGGCATGTGGTGCTCAAAGCACCAAAAAAATACATTTGAATAACTCACAGCAATTTCCGTTTTTATATATTATGACCCAGTTACTCAATGTAAACCACTGACCTGTTGTGAGCAGTTTTATTTTGGAACTACACCCACCAACCGTATCAACGTTAAGAAGCAAGCGTGCATGTATGTACAAACGAGAAACTTGTGCTTGTGACAGCACGAGATGTTAACATTAATGGCGTCCTTTTCAGCTGAGAAGTAACATTAGCTAGCTCAGTGGCGCTAGGTGAGCTAACAGTAGATTAGTGTTGTGGTACAATAACCATCTCAGAAAATATTGCAATGTCGTTGTACAGACTTGT
>JAPZEB010000014.1:4535561-4553363 GCA_029783705.1 Chaetodon striatus | reverse complement strand
CGTTTCGAATGTGAAAAGATTTTTTTGGATGGTCCAGACTTTACATTACAGAAAGCTTCAGGCCAGCGTTCAGCAACAGAAGATGGAAAAACAACTAAATAAAATGTGTTGTGGTAACAGATGGGCAGAGAAGAAGACAAAATGTTTAACTGATGTTTGTTCTGACGACTTTATGAAAAGTAATTTAAAAAAAAAAAACCCTCTCAAAACAGACAACAGGACAAAGGTTATCATGACAAGATGCAGGTGATGGTGATAGGACATAGGTGATGACAGCAGGATGTAGATGATGACAAGACTTAGCTGATGAGAACAGGACAAAGTGGGTGACAACAGGATGTAGCCAATAACAAAAGGACATGCGATTATGACTAGGTGATGACAAAAGGACGTAGGCAATGACGATAAGACGTAGGGGATGACATCAGGATGTAGCTGAGGTTGAACGGATGCAGGTGATAACGACAGGGAGTAGGGAAGAGCATCAGGGTGTAGGCAATAATGACAAAGACAAAACCTAGGCGATTACAACAAGAAGAAGGCGATGACAACAGGAAGTGGGTGATAATGACAAGATGTAGGGGATGGCAAAAGGACTTCAGTGATTACGACTGGACACAGGTGATGACAAAAGGACATAAGCGATGATGACGATAGAACGTAAGTGATGACGACGGGACCTAGCTGATGACAAGAGGATGTAGGTCATGACAACAGGACATAGCTGATAAGGACAAGACAAAGCTGGCGAAGAGAGGATGTATGTGATGGCGACAGGACATAATTGATGAGGCCAGAACAAAAGGTGATGACAAGAGGATATAGGTGATGTTGACAGGACGTAGCTGATGAGGACAAGACAAAGCTGATGACGAAATGATGTAGATGATGACAGGACATGGCTGATGAAGTCAGGATTAAGCTGATGACAACAGGATGTAGGTGATGACAACAGGAAGCCGGTGATAACAACAGGATGAGTTGAGGATGACAGGACGTAGCTGATGAGGACAGGATAAAGCTGACGATGAGAGGAGGTAGGTGATAATGTCAGGATGTAGGTCATGACAACAGGAGGCCAGTGATAATGACAAGATGAAGGTGATGATGGCAGGATGAAGGTGATGATGACAAGATGTACCTGACAAGGACAGGACAAAGGTGATGATGAGAGGAGGTAGGTGGTGATGACAGGATATAGGCAACAATGACGGGACGTAGGTCATGACAACAGGAAGCCGGTGATAACGACAGAATGAGGTCATAACAACAGGATGTAGGTCATGACAACAGGAGGCCAGTGATAATGACAAGGTGAAGGTGATGATGACAGGATGAAGGTGATGATGACAGGACATACCTGACGAGGACAGGACATAGGATATAGGCAACAATGACCGGACATAGTTCATGACAATGAGATGTAGGTGATAATGGCAGGATAAAGGTGATGATAATAGAATGACTGTGATAACGACAGAATGAAGGTGATGAAGTGAGAGTGTTGTTACATCATGTAGAGTTCTTTGTTGCGCTCGCATCATTTTAACGTGAGACCAAAGTGAACCGGATCTAACATCAGCAATGTAACAAAAAACTCAAACCCTGGTTTGCTGTGAAAAGTCCCTGAGGCACATATTACATTTAGCTGATACAACCCAATTTAGTAACTCTAGAGTTTGAACTGGCTGATAGTTACCACAAACTTAGGAAGACCTTTGAATTTAACTTTTCAAAGGATTTATGGACAGCTGGTCGGCCTGGTCTCGAGGGTTAAATCAGTTCTCTTCATGTTCTGGAGCTGCTGTTCTGAGTTAGTGCCCTGATTCCCACATGACACTGAGGATTCCAACATGAACCTATATTCTGGTTTCATTATCCGGGAGACTCCTGAGTGTCTGTGTTTATAATGATTAAAAGACTAAATACGAAATGACTTCACAACTCACTCAGTGTTTTCCCTGCAGTGCTGACAGACAGTATGGCTGTCAAGAAGACGGTGTGTTGTGGTGTCACTGCTCTGGAGGCAACGCTGGCCGTCCTCTTCATCCTCATGACAGCTGTGAGTGTGACACTGATCGCAGTGATGGGTACCTGGAAAACAGGCACAGGTAAGAACACGCGCAAACAAATAGTAGAGCGCCAAATGTGGATTAATCTGCCACTGAAAATAGAGCCCAACAAACGCGCTATTTCGAGCTGTTTGTTTGATAAAAAGTACAGTGATCGGCTGTTTAAAAAAGGACTATATATCTGTGCTTTCAAAGAGTTAAGTGGCCTGGTAATAAAACAGTGTTCTTTTTTATTTGATGACTTGTATAAATCGATTGATTGTGTGAAGCTAGTGTTCTGACAACTCAAAAGGATGCCTGTAGCCCACACAAATGATATAAACTCTGCAGAAGATGTCATGCCACTCTCATTGTGTCGGTTTACATAAATGCCAGCATATCAATGATGTATCAGGGTCTTTAAGGGTTGTCCTGTTTAATAGGAGAAGTTTCAAACACTACCCCTTGTAACTCTGCTCTGAGGGGCAAGGTGGCACTCAAAAACCAGGGGTAGGGGTAAAATATGACATGGGTTCGGGTCTAAGTGTTACTTGGGTCAACTTGGAAATTGATACTACCACTAGATGGACTGACAAAACATTGATGGTGATAGATTATCTCTCTGCAACAAGTTCCAAGTCCCTGGTGTTAGATTTTACAAAAAATTTAAAGAAAGGAAATCACTCATCATCAGTATAGTCCTTTAAAACCAACAACTACCCTTCTTCATTGTCTTGTCAGGTCCAGAGCCAACCTTTTCTCCCAGTCCAGAGCCGACCTTTTCTACAGGTCCAGAGCCACAACACAAACCTTACCTGATCGGAGTGGGCCGAGCCGACTGTACTGGGCCTCCAGCTGATATCCCTCTGGTAGGTACCAAAACACACACACCAGACTTTCATGCTGCCTTCAGGGCTTCCTGCCTCACTGCTCTCCTGAGAACGTCTCGTAGGTCCCTATTTACAGATGATAATGACTCTTAGGTGCCTGCGTGGAGACATAACGATTCCCAGGGGTTCACCTAGAGACGATGAGGACTTCTGGGTATCCACATAGAGATGATAATGACTCTCAGGTGTCCACATAGAGACAATAAGGATTCCCAGGTGTCCACATGAAGACAACAATGACTCTCAGGTGTCCACGTAGAGGTGGTAAAGACTCCTAGGTGTCCACATAGGGACAGTAACGACTCTTGGGTGCAAATGTAGAGACAATAAAGACTAACACATAGAGATGATAAAGATTCCCAGGTGTCCATGTGGAAATGATAACAACCCTCAGGTGTCCACATATAGATGAAAAAGACTCCCAGGTGTCCACGTAGAGATGATAACCACTTTCAGGTGTCCACGTAAAGAGCTTAATGACTCTCAGAGGTCCACATAGAGATCGTAATGACTCCTAGGTGTCCACGTAGAGACAGTAACCACTCCCAGGTGTCCACAAAGAGACAATAATGACTCCCAGGTATCCATATAGAGACGATAATGATTCCCAGGTGTCCACAAGAAGACAACAATGACTCTCAGGTGCCCATGTAAAGGTGATAAAGACTCTCAGGTGTCCAGATAGAGACAGTAAAGACTCTCAGGTGCAAATGTAAAGACGATAATGACTCCCAGGTGTCTGAGTGGAAATGATTAAGACTCTCAGGCGTCCACAGAGAGACAGTAACAACTCTCAGGTGTTCATGTAGAGACGATGAAGACTAACAGGTGTCCACATAGAGATGATAAAGATTTACAGGTGTCCATGTAGAAATGATAACGACTCTTGGATGTCCACATATAGACGAAAAAGACTCCCAGATGTTCACCTAGAGGTGATTACCACTTTCAGGTGTCCACATAAAGAGCTAAATGACCCTCAGAGGTCCACATAGAGACGGTAACGACTCTCAGGTGCCACTGTAGAGACAAAAATGACTCCCAGGTGACCACATAAGAGATAGTGAAGACTCCAAAGTGTCCACAAAAAGACAATAACAACTCTCAGGTGACCCTGTAGAGAAGAGAAAAGAACAACTGGAACACACTTGAGACACTTGAGCCCTCTTATGGGATGAGGTATTTTTGACCGCAGTAGTGAAGGGGATGTTTTCAAGCTAGACTGCGGTGTTAAGTAGCTACAATAGCTTTAAAACCAAACTCGTCATGGCATGTTGCTGGACTCATGCCAGATTTGAGATGAACGGGACCTCATAGTACCCCTGTGTACTTTGGTCCATTTCCTGGTCCCAAGAGTCTCTCAAATGTGACCCTAACTGGACCTGATTCTCAGGCCCACATCAAACAAACTCTGCATCCCAAAAACTAACCTGTCCTTGAAGCTTTGACATTTTTGATACTGTGGTACTGAAACTCAGCAGGATGCTCAGCAGCAGCCTGGCTCAGTATCCTCAGGATCTTAAGGCACAGTTTTGAGGACCTATGAATAACTCCTCTGCTCGTTGCAGATGTGTTTTTCTTGCTTTCATCAGAGCGTGACCTCCAACACACACCTGAGTAGATTGCGGTCGAGCGTGAAGCAGTCAGGATGAATGATAAGAGATAAAAGGGATAAAAGATAAGGGACACTTTACTGTCATCCATCTATATACAGTGCAGTACAGTACATGGAAGGAGAAACTGTGTTTCCCTGGTCACTGCAAAACAAATGAACATAAGGTGCGAACAACAAGACACAAACAGATGCAGAAGCAGATGAATCCTGGGAAGTATGAGATGGAAACGAGTTGCCATACCTGTGGCGGCATCACCCTATGATTCACATGTTTCAATTCAAGCTGTCCTATGAAATGTACAATTTCCTACTTTCAGCTTTACATTTTATGTAAAGTTAATTTTGACAACATCAGAAGGAACCTGTGCAGTTCTCAGCTTCTCCAACGTTCGCTGCAAACTTCAGCTTTGGGAAAAAAAACTGATTGTGAAACAAGTAATATCAGCAAAGTTAATTTTTAGCTAATGTAGCTAATGTTATTGGGCTGATGTTTCTATCTAGGGACTGCAATGGTTCCACAGAATAAACTAACTCAATCAATTAACTGTTATTCGTAATTATTGTAAATGTAATATTAGTAATTATAACTAGGGCAGTGACCACAAAGCATTTGGTTGGTACCACAAACACAATGGTGTCCAGTGTTTGGGTTTAGGGAGAGAGTGTTGACCAACTGGTGTCCATGCAGAGACAATAACGACTCTCATGTGTTCATGTAAAGAAGCTAACGGCTCTCAGGTGTCCATGTAGAGATGATAAAGACTCCCAGGTGTCCACGTGGAGACGATAATGACTCTTGGTGTATACACAGAGACTATAAAGATGCCCAAGTGTCCATGCATAAATGAAAACGACTCTCAGGTGTCCATGCTGAGTGCATTAAAGGGTCAATATACGTTCCAACTCTCAAAGTGACAGAAGAAAGAACGTGGTGGATAGGAGCCTAGCCTTAGAGATGGGCTGAAGAGCTCAAACAACCAGCCGGAGCTCGGAGTAGAGTGTCGACAGGCGTCTGATCAAGATCCTCCTGGGTGCCTCCATTTGAAGGTTTTCTAGGCATGTCCAACTGGTAGGAGATCCCAGGGGAGATCCAGAACATGTTGTAGGGATTGCATACCTCCGATCTCCGAGGAGTAGCTGGAAAATTTGCTGGAGAGAGGAATGTTTGGACTGCCTTGTCAAGCCTCCAAGAGCCGGTCCTGGATAAGTGGAAAAAAGGGGCTGGATGGTCAATAATAATAATAATAATAATAATAATAATAATAATAAATGACATCAACAAAGATGATTTGCAAGTCAGGTCAAAAGTGGATTCATGTTTGTATTTTTTTTGTTGTTGAAATGATCAAATTGCGTTTGTGTTTAGATGGGTTATGCAAAGTCTCAGCAGACGGCTGCCGGCATTCACACTCGCCTGTACAGCAGAGCCTTCATCATCGACGACGGGAAGCGCAGAGTTGTGTTCGTCACGGTAGATGTAGGAATGATATCTCAGAGGCTACGACTGGAGGTGAACACACACACACACACACACACACACACACACAAACAGACAAACAATGAGCATATAAATGATGAAAGACGTATTTAGATCAGGGGTCTCAACGGATCTCTGCCAGCCCTTTGAATGATTGTATTTATGATATTCTTGTCTGACAATGTCATCGGCCGTCTGTGTTTCATCATAATATTTTTATAGATTTTTCTTTGATACGTGAAGCAGTAGATTCTCACTGTGAGTATAAACGCCACACACTTTGAAAAATACTTTGGAAAATACAGCTGGTCTCAAGAAATGTAACAGCCACCTCACTAATGACTGAAACTATAAACCAGCACAAAAAACAACAATTACCAACATAACCACTGTGTTCTTAACAGACACACAATTGCATTCTGGGGCATATAGATATACATGCCACTGACACGGGCCACTGACTAAGTGTTGGCATTTGACAAGTTAGGAGTGGGACTAGGTTGAATAATAACAAACAGTGTGCAAGCATTAATAAAAAGCTTTTAAAAAAGAATAAGGTTTGAGAGATGATTTACAAGATGTCCGGTTCTGCAAAATAAAAAAATAAAAAATAAAATGAGAATGACAAATTATATAAAAACAAAGTGTGTGTTTGTATGTGCAGGTTCTACAGGCGCTGGAGGTGAAGTATGGAGATCTGTACCGTCGAGATAACGTGGTTCTGAGTGGGACTCACACTCACTGCGGACTGGGCGGATATTTCCAATACACACTGTTTATGATCAGCAGTAAAGGTTACATCAAGGCGTCCATCGAGCCACTGGTCAACGGTATCGTCAAGGTGTGTGTGTGATTTATTGACAGATTCGTGATTATCAGATTATCAAACCTCGTATAGACATGACCTGATCCATATATTAATAATTGAAACCTTGTTTTCAGAGCAAAGACATAGCCTGATGTAACCTTAACTTGTATTTATAACTGCAAATTCCTTTAACCTCCAGAGCATGGATATAACCCAACATAGCATGAAACTATATTTGAAAGTATAACCTTATTTTCAGTATATAGATGTAGCCCGATCAATGTATTGCTAATTGAAACCTTGTTTCCAGAGTATAGACATACCCTATCATAAAATGACTGTCTGATGTAACCCTTGTATCAATGAAAGTAAAACCCTTGTCTCCAGAGTATAGACATAACCTAACTTGATGTAAAACTGCACTTCTAAAAGGTACATCCTTGTTTCCAGTATATAGACATAGCCTAATCCATGTACTAATAATTGAAACCCCTTTTGTGAGAGTACAGACATTCTCTGTAGTAACATGATGATTTAAGAAAATCAAACTTTGTTTTTAGAATTTGGACATAGCCTGATGTAACCTTCAGTTGTATTTATAGATGTAAAGCTCTTTTATCTCCAGAGCATATACATAGCCCACCATAACATACTACTATAGGGCTACTTCTGAAGTACAACCTTGTTTCAAGAATACAGATATAATATATACAATAAACTATAGTACTAGGGTACTATTGTAAACAATATGATACTATGTACCATGCAATAATAATTTAAACCATTGTTTCAAGAACATAGACATAACCCATAACATAATACTATGGTTCTGAAAGTACAACCTTGTTTCCTGTGTATAGATATACTATGTACCAAATTCTATACGTAGTACTATAGTTTAAAATACTATAGTGTGTGCTATGTAATTATAATTTAAACCTTTGTTTCCAGAGCATAGACATACCCCAACATAACATAAAACTGCACTGAAAGTACAACCCTTTCAAGAGTACGCCTTTTCATAACATGATTCTCTATTTAAAAATATCAAACTTTGTTTCCAGAATTTAGACATAGCCCTATGTAACCTCCAGAGCATAGACATAACCCAACATAACATAAAACTGTATTCTGAAACTATGACCTTGTTTCCAGAGTATAGACATAGCCCATGGTAACATAAGACCAGGCAGGATTTACAGGAGCAGAGGAGAGCTGGACGACAGCAGCGTGAACAGAAGTCCTCACTCCTACCTGAACAACCCTGAGGACGAGAGACAGAGGTACATAACGATGAGACAGATGGAAGCAGAGGGAATTATTAGATTAACAGTAAACTAAATTACTGATAAATGTTATTGACCCCTCAGGTATAAGTGGAACACAGATAAACAGGTGGTGGTGCTGAAGTTCACTGATCTGGATGGAGACGGGATCGGAATGCTCAGGTGAAAACACACAGCATCCTCCTGTGATAATAATAATGATAACAATAATACAGTCATTAAAATAAAATGGATTAAGTCTTACTTCCAAACTGGTCTGACTGCCAGTATGACTCTGTCCCTACTGACAGCTGGTTTGCCGTCCACGCCGTCAGCATGAACTACACCAACCTCATGGTGAGCAGCGACAACATGGGCTATGCCTCCTACTTGCTGGAGCAGGACAAGAACCCTGGAGAGCTACCTGGACAGGTGACAGGACCCTGCTAACATGATGAGGTCACTCTGAAGTTACCTTTTTCCACACCTTTTGTGCTGGCTTGGTTTGACTCAAAATATCAGCCAAGTGCGGCGGGGATGTGCATCTTCATTACAACAGGCCACCTGCTTGGAGGTGTGGCTATGACTGATGTACGTCTTGTCTTGTGTGATGATGTTCAAAAGCAGCAGGCTGATCCATGGCTTCAGTCCCTCATTATTGTGCTGTGAGTGTTTTTCCATCACAAAGCAGGGCAGGTAAAAGAAGTTTACTTGTCGGAGATGAGCCTTTTGTCTGCAGCACCTCACCGAACATCTCACTGTGGCTGATTCTGCTTTTACGCCTCCTCCCTGCCGTATATTAGACTTGTCTTTATTGAAGAAAAGCTGCTAACAAAGTTCCGCTAAGTCCGTGATAAACACATTTTATTTCCCCTACATTCTTCACAATAATAGTCCACATTACTTTGTTATGTGATAGCTTTTATTGTGAAGAGGCAATACCAGAAAATGCTAGGTTTTCATCAGCAGTAACTTAACAAGACTCCACACAGCTGATAGTGAACTTGAAACAGTAAAATAAAGCAGAAATCTGAAATTAAAAACAGGACGCAGGACAGAAACTAAACTTGAACCCACAGAGATTAATTTAGAAGTTACAAAAGTTAAAGAGCACACAGAGACTTTCTCCTTGGTCTCCTGCAGACAGGTGAGTGGAGTCTCGCAACACAAATGCTTGTTTCATAGGGAGAAAAGGAGTCTTTGGGGGTTGGCTGTGGTTGGCGGGACGTCACCGCTACCCACTTGGAGGTCGGGCACACTTTTGGCCCAACTCCAGAGACAGTCCATGTCTGGTGTGGCTCAACGCAGCATAGTTTGACTTGATTTGGAAAGAGGGCTTTCAACAAACTAAAGGCAATGACAACAATTCATGGTTGTGTGTGTGTTTACTCTCAGGGAGGCTTCGTTGCTGGTTTCTCCTCCAGTAACCTCGGCGATGTCAGTCCGAACACCAGAGGGCCTCACTGTATGAACACAGGGCTGCCCTGTGACTACCTGAACAGCTCCTGTCCTGTAGGAGGGGTAAGCACACACACACACACACACACACACACAAACATTCAGTACTATCAGCAGATGATGTAAAAGTGTGTGTCTGTCAGACTAAGATGTGCAAGGCATTCGGACCCGGGGAAGACATGTTCGACAGCACGAGGATTATCGGACACAACATCTACATGACGGCCAAGGTACCTGTCTGTCAATCTTATTTATAATTAGTAATATTACTTAATTTAAATAAATTTAAAAGTCCTCACAAGTATAATGCTTGTTTTAACTACATTGTGGGGACATTACACCTTCTAACACAGTGCTTTGTGGGGACTTGCATTCCTTATAGAGACAAAAACCCATATTCCCACAAGGTAAACTTTTGACTCTAAGGTGAGGACCTGGTTTTTGATTGTGGTTGAATCAAAAGTCAATCCAGTGCCTTCACAGCTGATAAAATGTATCCATGTGTGTGCTGCTGCCCCCTGCAGGAACTGTATGCTAACGCAATTGAAGAGGTGACTGGCTTCGTTCACTCAGCCCATCAGTGGGTCAACATGACGGATGTCACTGTTCAGATCAACGACACACACACGGTCAGCAAATATATAATTTTAAACAGGTTTTGTAGTCTGACTTTGAGAAATACGATTTCATACAATTTCAGTCAGACTAACATGTTTATGTGTATTTTAAAAGTCTGGTTTCAGTCCGTGCCAACGCCGGATCTTAAGTTATCATCAGTGTTACAAATGTGATATGTTTTCTTACTTCTGAAACAAAACCTGAAAGTTCCAGTTTCGGCTCTCTGCGATCAAGGATGAATTGACATCTGAGATTTAACGCTCTTTTACTGGGATAATGTTTGTTTGTCTCTCAACGTGCATCAATATTTGTGTATATACATCTCTGTGTATCAGGTCAGCACATGTAAACCAGCTCTGGGTCACAGTTTTGCAGCAGGAACAACAGATGGAGGAGGTGACCTCAACTTCACTCAAGGTAACTCTCCTGTGATTCTGTCATTCTGCTGTCATTGGTTTGAATCCCTGTAAACCCAACCCTCTCTCTCTCTGTGTAGGCGCTGTGGAAGGCGACCCGTTCTGGGACGGGATTGTAGACGCTCTCCTGGGCGAGCCGTCCAATGAGACGCAGGAGTGTCATCATCCCAAACCAATCCTGTTCAACACAGGGGAGGTGAGGACAAGCTTTGCCACAGATGAAACTGTGATGTGATGGTCTTGAATGATGTGAAGTTTGTGGTGTGTTGCTGTTTGTTAACGCACAGCTGTTTTATGTTTTTTGTGTGTGCGTGTGCGTGTGTGTGTGTGTGTGTTTGTGCAGATGAACTGGCCTCTGCCATGGCATCCGCAGATCGTCGACGTTCAGATCATCACCATCGGCTCTGTAGCTGTCGTAGCTGTCCCTGGGGAGATGACGTAACAACATTTTACTAATACTACTACTGACAAATACACAGCACCAATGATAATACATAATACTTTGAATGATAATACGCAATAATACTAATAACAAATACTACTAATCATAATACATAACACTATTAATGGAAGGACATACGATAAATGTCAAAGCAAGCGAGCGATTGTTTCTTTGCTCTGCACACTAACAGCACCATGTCAGGGAGGAGGTTAAGACAAGCCGTCAAACAGGTGAGACACAACATGGACACAAACATCAGCACCGTTAAACACCTGCAACACGTCATGTGATGATACTGTCTGTGTGTGAGATAGGAGCTTCAGTCGGAGGGGGCGTTCCAGAACTCAGAGGTGGTTATTGCAGGCTTAAGTAACGTGTACACTCACTACATCACCACCTTTGAAGAGTACCAGGTAGGCCGCTGCTGAGGCTCACGGGCACTATAGTGTAAATAATTCACATCAACGGTTGTCATTAACTCTGAACTGTGTTTTTCAGGTGCAGCGGTATGAAGGAGCCTCCACCATCTATGGTCCGCACACGCTCAGCGCCTACCTGCACAAGTTCCGAGGCCTGGCCAGAGCAATCGCACAGGTGAGACCAGCCCAACTACACCTTTGATGATTAGCACTGATAAACAATGCAAGGACTTCTTCTTCTTCTTCCAAATTAATCTCATTTTTGAGGCCTTAAGGGTCCTCGAAAAGTCATGAAACTTTGCACACACATCATGTCTGGTGATAAATTTATATTTTAGGAGTCTCATGCTTGTGTGAAAAAAAAATGGCTCTGCTAGCGCCCCCTACAAAATTTCTATGAAGCAGCCCCTGAAACTAGTTTTAGCTACATGTACGGAAATTGGTAGGCACATGTTAAGTCCCAAGACATACAAAAAAGTCTCTTAGGGCCATACCCTAAATCCGACATGAAATCAGCCATTTTGAATCTACTGTGCAATTTTGGTGCATCTCTGGCCATTTCCAGGGGTCATACTTTGATGAACTCCTCCTACAGATTAGATCCGATTGACTTCAAAATTGGTGTGTAACGTCTTAAGACACTGGATATCAGAAGTTGCTCAAAGCTTGAGTTTTCGTCAAACTGTGTGACCGTGGCGAGGCATCAAACTTCACTTAAGCGTACATGGTCCAGTCAACACGTTTTATACGGCTAATGCAAATTAGGTGTAATGGTGATGGTGCCAACTTCTGGCAACAGGAATAATGCCTTTTCAGACACATATTGTTTGATTTACATGAAATTTACATACTGGGGTCTACAATTGATGTACAGCAACATAACAAATGATTAGTGTCTTCTCCAGTGCCTCATAGTGGAAACAGGAAGTCGTACAAAATGTAAAATAGGTCATTTCAGTGGCCAAACTATGCCATTTCAGGGGGCCGTTCATCACTGCTTGCAGCTAAATTTTTCAAATAAATGCCATTAACACTTTCTGACAATGTCACTCTCTCTTTTGTCCATTGTGAACAAACGTCAATGAATCCATTTAATGGTTATAGTTCAAAAGACCAAAGACAGAGAAGACAAAGACTCACAAAAAACTGCAGAACCTGCCTGAGAATCATCACAGTTTTAGGTTTTCTTTAGGATTAAAGTAATCCAGTGATCATTGTCTGAACATCCACAGGTACCCTGCAAGCAGTAGCCGCTAATGGCTAATTCAGCATACATTGGTACTGTGTATTATTGTTTTTATGTCTTCAGGACAGAGTGTCGGCCTTACCAGCTGGCCCTCAGCCTCCCTTCTTTCAAAAGAATCTCTTCAGTCTGCTGCGTGATGCACCCATTGACAGAAAACCAGAGAACAGCAGCTTTGGAGACGTCTTGCAGCAGGTTTACCCTGTCTACAGACAGGTAGTACATTCATAATTACATGTCTTCCTCTGTGGCATCTCCCAGAGCTCAATACTTGGCCCAGGTTGTTTCAGTGTGAAGATGCTGCTGCCCTTTGCTCAATTTTTTCTTTAAACTAAATTGGTTTTCTACCATCATTATGCCAATGATACCCTGCTGTTTTTACATGAGCATTGAGTATTTTAATGTGTTTTTCAGGGTGATGTTGTCTCCGTCACATTCGTAGCAGGAAACCCCAGGCATTCTGGAGACATGGTAAGACCAGAAATTGCTTTATCTTTATGCCTTAGTTTTGTATTTGTCTTTTTGATCCTCAGTCCCTTTGTTACTTTCTTTGTCTCTTGTATTCCATCTTCTCTAACTTCCTTTGTGTCATCATCTGTTACAGAGAGATAAAACTTTTGTTACTGTGGAGATCTACGACAACAGAACAGACACCTGGGAGGTCGTTCACACCGATGCATCATGGGAGACTAGGTAAGTTAATATGTGGTAGGTGAGTACTCTATGTGAAAGCCAGTGGTGGAGGAAGTTTTCACATCCTTCAACAAAAGGAGCAGTGTGTTGGATTTTGTGGTATCTAGTGGTGAGGACCACAGATTGCAACCAGCTGAAACTTATTTCATGTGCCAAATATGAACTCCAGATTAGAATTCCTCCAGTGGTCATTCTTCAGGAGGTTTTTAAATCGGGCACCAAATAATTTGCAGAGGTCTATTTCTCTCCAAAACAAACAGACCAGGTGATTCAAACAGGTAAAAACACCAGATAAAGCAATTACAGGTTGCTCGTCAGAGTTGCTCTGACGCTGTTCGGCTTGTCACAAACAGGCTGCTAGTCCGTTAATGTTTGCTCACCTTTTTTCTCTGATAACTTGAGATCCAGATGTTCAGGAGGTTTTTAACTGAGAGCAGAATTATCTACAAGGGTCTCTCCCTCTCCAAATAAAACAGACCTGGTGATTCAAACCATCAACAAGGCAATCTCCACAGAACAAAAGAAAAATATTTATCGTATTATATTCCATTTCTGCCAATTTTTTCCCCTAAATCCTACACACTGAACCCCTCAGTGAAACTACTAATACTACAGTGTAAAATACCATGTTTCAGTAAAAGTCCTGCATTGAAAATGTTAAAAGGACAACCCTGATTCCAAATAGTTGGGAAGTTGTTTAAAGCCCAGTTCAGACCAAGTACTGTTTTAGATCGTTGCAGAGAAAAGATTCAGCTCACTGTATGTGCTAATTCCCACCTCACTGATTGAATGGCACTAGTAATTTATATTATTGTGGCGTATTGATTATGAATACAATCCATCTGATGCTGGCTCTGTTTCATCACTGTAGCCAGTATCTCACTATCACTATCCTCATTCATATTTTAAGAAGCTACAAATTATATTCAGCCACAAAATAAGTGGATAATGATACACTGTCTCATTTAGTTGCATTGATGTGAACCAGCAGGTACATTGCAAGAAGTTGCCTGTTTCAACTGGTCTCGTTGCAAATTTTTGGTCTGAACTAAGCTTTATAGACTTGTGCCTGTGTATAGTAGATGTGTGTTTACAGTATAATAAAGTTACTAAAAGTTATACTATCATATATTGGTGTTATTTGGTGAAAGCTTCATATCTCTAAATTACAGTATTATCCTCTAAGAAACTATGAAAACCGGCAACAGAGCTCTGACGTTATGACATCATTAAACATTATACTATGCAGGATTTTCCTAAAAAAATAATGTATACAGTCATACAGAAGTAATCCCTCTGAATTAACACGTATGAGCCACTAGAAGTGTGAAGCAGTGTATTTATCCGCAGAGACTCAGTCTGTATTTTCTTATTTTTGTTGTGTCTGGGTCGTTCCTGGGCAGAAGTGATGTCTGGACTTTTAAAAAGGTAGTGACTAGGTGGCAGACCATAAGCAGCAGGAGGACGCCACAAAGGTCTGAACCTACCCCTAACCTCCTGCAAATACAGCTAGGCCAGGGGTCGGCAACCTTCACCATCAAAAGAGCCATTTTTGACCAAAAATAGATAGCAAAGAAATAATTACATATTAAGCCCTATAATGAAGGTCCTCTACTGCAGAGGAAAGAGGCACTGGGCAATGTTAAAACTTTATTGATTTTTCATCTGTGTATAGATCAGTCTGTGAGTTGTGTATATACAACTGGAGAATGTCAGAATCACTTTAGGCCTAAAGCATTCATGAATGAAAAATGTTAAAAATAATAACCTGTTAATGCTGCAGGTTGGCTACCAATGAACTAGGCGAAACACCAAGCGAATGCAGCTCATTTAAAAACCAGAGCGAGCTGGAGCTGGCATGTTTACAAACAGTAACCAGCGACTCCTGCGTGGTATACCTTTAAGTTATGACACTAAGACAAGAGAAAAGTGAATTACCTGAGCCAGGTCAATCTCATTCAGCATCACCAAGCTGGTACATCCATAGTCGTAAACCAGACGCCAAAAGTCTTTGACAGTGTTAGGCAAAGGATGCTGGGTAACGATGAACGCAGCAGGCTGTCTGTAGCTCTGCAGGAAACAGACAACAGGAACAATGTCATGCACATGGTGGTGTCAGTCAGTCCACAGAGTATTGCGTCTAATACACATCCCTCACATCTCTGTTTTGTTATCTTGATATCTTTACCCTGGTTTAATTACATCTCTCTCAGACACACTGTACACACATCAACACAAAAGGAGCAGAGTGGGACAATCTGTGGGTCAGCAAGCAACACAGGTGACGTGTGGTCACATGATCATGCAGTGGGCCTATCAGATGTGAGGGTGGGGAGCATGCATTGCATTTACAAACACACAGTACGTACAGTACATCTACATCTATATCCGACAGGGTCAGTTTACGTCATGTTCAGTTAAAGTCCATGTTGAAAATGCCTCTAATGATACATTTTTCAGTCATGAAACAAAATAGAAAATCGTCGGTGAGTCTTTTATTGATCTGATGAACTGACTGAACTGACAGTGAACTGAGCCCGACTCATCCTGAATGAGAATGTGCAGCCAGATGTGACATGGGTGTGAATGACTTTGGCGTCTTGTCATCATGAGGGGACTCTAATGTGAGGGTCGGGGTAAGGTTTAGGATTCAGGGCGTAAATGGCTTTTCTAAATATGAACCTGGTGGCAGAACGACACTGAAGCCATGAAACAAATCCAGTATTGGAGATTTGAAGTAAAATACCATTACCTGGAACTCCCCTGAGAGCTTGGTTAGAGAGAGGCCAAAAGGTAAGTGACTTAACTTTAAATGTAAACTTTAAAAATTGGAAAGTTTTACAGCATTTACAGTATTTTTGTCCTCCAACAGCTTTGTTGGAGAGAAGCCAGGTTTGTGTCCACACCATGCACTTATTACATTTTGTGATTCAACCATGATTATAACCTCACATACTCTATCTACAGCCCACCCTTTACTGTCTGTCCTTCTAACGTACAAAACACACCTGCTGATCAACACTAAATTATAATTATGTCAGACAGTGACCAGATCTTGCCATCTTACCTTAAATTTGAACCTACTTAATGACTTTGTTTTGAAGTCATGGTACATGGGCAACATGTTGTCAACTGTTGCCAATGTAAACAATGTCCTGCAACAATGAGGCTGTTACAGATTGGGTGGTGGCCAGAGAAGCTAGCGGTCTTTTCAGAACCTGGATTTGTCTCTAGCCTTCTGCTGCTAAAACCACAAACACAGCATCACACAAACAGGGAGGGGACTCTGTGTGTGCGTGTGTGTGTGTGTGTGTGTGTTGTCTGTATAAACATATGTGCATAAATATCTAAATGTGAATGTGTTTGTCTTTAACATCATTTGTGTCCTGAGAGTGTGTATCATTTTCAACAGTTTGGGACGACAGGTGTCACACATCGTCTTTATTTTTACTTTTTCACACTGCATATATTCAAAGACTCAAAGACCACATGTTCTCATCGAAGAAGAAGACACACAGTGTGAAATGTCCCAAACCACTCTTGCTTGATGTGTTGAAAATAACACAGCCTGACTGTATGTGCATGTGAGTGTGATATACACTTACATCCATCAGAGCAGCGTTGATGTAGTTGCTGCTTTCTCCGTCTATTGTGATGAGGAAGGGTAGGCATCTGTCAGGAGGAAGGCCATCCATAAAGCGGTTCTTATCTTGGTTTCTAGGCAACAATGCGATGCTGCAGTCTTCAGGCTGAGGCTGAGGAGTCACCGAGTTTAACGTCTGGATGAAGAGAGAGATGTATACTGTGTAAGTTAGGGCATACGCAGACTTTTTAAGTACCCCAAATTCCCGTCTGTGCAAAGTTAAAATGAGACAGCACCTAAATTAAGAACTTCAATATGTTATCTCCATGGCCTCAGAGAGTTCAATCAATATTTGTTGACATGAGCTACTCTCTCTGAAAGCCAGAAACCAAAGAAGTAAGTCTCAAACTTGTGATGTCATCAAGTTTTAAGTCTGGAGCTGCTCCATAGACAATGAAGATCCACACAGTTTTATATATTCAGCATCATACTTGCTTTTGGTCATGTCGTTGAGCTAGTTTGCTCACTATACTCTAAAATAAAAAGCTTTTTTTTTTTTTGACTAGCTTGACACGTTTGTGACCCACTTTTGGACCATGACCCCACCAGTTAGGAACCACTGATCTATGATATCTTTCGCCATTCATGGTCTGTGGAGTAGCTCCAGACGTTACACCATGTGACATCACAAGTTTGAGTTTTAGAACTCTAATGTTTGGATTTGAGAGAGAGCTGTTAATGTTTACTAATATTTTTGGACTGTCTTAGACAGTAGGAATAACATGTATTCATTTTTAAAATTGCTTAGTTACCCTTTAAGAAGA
>JAPZEB010000014.1:4480001-4490427 GCA_029783705.1 Chaetodon striatus | reverse complement strand
GTGTGTGTGTGTGTGTGTGTGTGTGTGTGTGTGTGTGTGTGTGTGTGTGTGTGTGTGTGTGTGTGTGTGTGTGGGCGCACACCACGCAGATTAAAAACCAACACAGTGGTTGTTGTTGCTGGCATGGACAGACAGAAAAAGACATTATATTCTACTGAGCTCTGAGAAATGGATGATAGCAGAGGGCTTGTGCACATAAAGCAGCATGTGAAGCTGCACTCCAGTTGTTTAGGACTTCACTTCTGAGTAGAGTAAGTATAAATATCATCAACATAAACATCATCATGATCAATCCAAATCTGTTAACCACAACAAGACACATCATTACGAGAAATCATATCACTACAACTAGAAACTACAAATACAATGCTACAAATATAATTACAATTAAATCATTACAAGTAGCGAATAGAGACATCATCACTCAGGTAAAAACATCACTGCTACAAGTAGGAACAATATGGTCAAAGGCAGACAGAAAATTGTGACAACTCAAAACATTATTCAGTGTTTTGGGGGGGGGGGGGCTCCATCTGCACCCAGATGAAGCAGCAGTGCCCAGAGTACATGCGGTACAATGAATAACCGAACAGCATATTTATTCCGACAGCGCTCCTGATGAACAGTCCTGCTCCAAAAAAAGAAAATCACAATGTTGCGGCAGATGTGGCAGACCACCAGAAATGAGTGAATGTGCAGGAAATCCTGTTATCGCTGCATCATCACCAGGAGTAGAAACATTGTTGCTCCAACTGGAAATAATGTCGCTCCAGTAGAAATGCCAACGCTACGAGTCCAAATGAAATTGTTACTGGCAGAGACAAAATAGTTTTAATTATGAGTAGAAGTAGAAATGCTCTAACCGCAAACAAAACGGTCATTGCAACAACTACAAAAGTAGAAACATCACCACTTCAAGTAGAAATATAATGGTTACGAGAGGAAAAATTGTTACAAGTATGTTATCACAAAATGTAGAACCCTTATGACTACAAGTAGAAATGTCATTGCTACAAGTACAAACAAAATTATTTCAGTCAGGACCACTTTTGTCAGAGAAAACTTTATTTCCATTTGCAGTACTGTATCTGGCAGTATGGCACACCTCTCTGCCCTTCCATGTGCATTCCAGGAAAGTCTGAGGCGGTGAGAGCAAACCTCTCTCCTCATCCACGTGCCTACATGGGAAGCCTAAGGGCAGAAACAGCACATCACTCTGCCCTTCCATGCGCCTACATGGAAAGTTTGAGGTTGCAGAAAAAGGAAACATATGATCTGTCGGCTGACTCCCCTCTTAAAAGAATTATTGCTAGAAGTAGAAATGTTCTGACCAGAAACAAAACAGTTACTGTATCAAGTAAAAACAAGACTTTTCTCCAAGAAGAAACATCACCACTAAAAGAAGAAATACTGTTATTAAAAGTAAAAATGAAACAAATAGAATTGTTGCCACCAATAGGGACTTTATCACTCAGACTAGAAACATTATTGCTACAAGTAGAAACAATATTGCAACAGCAGAAATGCCATCGCCACAAGTCTGAAGAAAACTGTTACAAGATGACATTAAACTGTTTCAACCACTACCAACAAAATTGTTCCAAGTAGAAACAATACCACAGTGAAAGTAGAGGTATCATCGTTACACGTGGAAACAACATAGTTTAAATGAAATTGTTACAACTAAAAAAAGTATGCTACAAGCAGTGACTTCATCGCTAAGACTAGAGACATATCACTACAGGTAGAAACAATAGTGCAGCAGTAGAAATGTCATTGCCACAAGTCCAAACAAAACTGTTACAAGCTAACAAAAACCGTTTAAAGTGGAAATGTATTGTTGGAGGCAGAAACGTAATGACCACACCAGTATCGTTAAAGTAGAAACATGACCACTACATGAAGAATTACCCTGCTGTAAGTAGAAACTTTATTGCTACAAGTACAAATGACATTGTTTCAAGCAGAAACATCATCAGTGCCAGTGAGAACATTGTGGTTACAAGCCGAAACAAATGTATCCAAGCACAGACCGATCTGTGTTAGATAAATAAATAAGACAAGGTTCTAATAAGACCGAGCGAGTCCAGTGATGTCTGAATCAACTGAAGCAGAGTTTGGGAGGATCAGAACCTCCTGTTCAAAGCAGCTGAACTCTGCAGCCTCCTGCTGTCTGATTAATGAGGAAACTCAGAGGGGGGAGAACCACCTGCTGCACAGGTACACACTGAACAGGTACGTCACGGTTCATCTGTCACGTTCACTCGCTGTGTGGGAGTCGCAGCGGCTGGACTGTAACATCAAGGTCTCAGGTTCAATCCCAGCAAACGTTTCTCCACCTACCTATATTTTTACTGCAGCTCAGATGTAAACATAAATGGACTTCTTAAACAGAGTCTATATACAGTGAGTCCTGAAGGCTGCAGTGTTTACAGCACACAAAGAACAACACTCTCATGACTTCTTCAGCTGCTGCTGAAACCTCCTGGATTAAATTTTATTCTAAGATATGAGCAGCTTCCATCCAAATTTAACTGAATTTAAAGGGACAGTTCAACCCCAAATTTAAAATGTATAATTTTTCTTGTCGTGCCATTTATCAGTCTGGATTGTTTTGGTGTGAGCTGCTGAGTGTTGCAGATGTCTGCCGTAGAGATGTCTGCCTTTTATTCAGCATAATGGAACTAGATGGCACTCAGCTTGTGGTGCTCAAAGTGCCGCAAAAAAAATAAATTTGAAAAACTCAACATCAATGTCTTTCTAGAAATCATGACCCTGTTTCTCAAGATAATCCACAGACCTTGCTGTCAGCAGTTTCTTGTAGGAACTATTTTCTTTTTACCAAACTACATCTGTGTACTGTATCACCGCACAGAGGGAAGAGCGAATTCTGGAGCTTTCAATTAGGGCTGTTACAAAAAAATACAATTTTGGGGGCTTTGAAGCTTCCATGCTAATTACCTGAGAATATTCAAAGCTTCGACAAGATGGGACAGGATCACTCGAGCCCCACCGTACTTTAGTTGGACAAAGCGCTGTTGCTTGTGTGTGACAGTCAAAGTGATAACTAGAGGAAACAGACGGTGGAAGGTGGACTATTGCACGAAATATTTCTATAACTTGTTACTCACTTGAAAACGACGCATTTCATCTAGCCTGTTCCTTTTCCTGGTTAAACATTTAATTTAATTGCTTGACGCCCGTGTCAACATGTGGTCACGCACTTTCTATATCAGGATATGACGTCCAAGGTACCCGGGTGTGTTCGTTGTTGACGTTCTGGGACGCCATGCAAACTTCAGCCTGACACATTCATTGTCTGTTTTCACAGGAAATGTGCAGTTTGCATACAGTCTCTTTCAAAATAAAGGCACTATGTCGGTACAACACCGTCAATTGACTTTTTTTTCTTTCAACAACAAACACGTGGTTAGGTTAAGGAGTAAAGAACAGGGTTTGGCTTAATAATCACACGGGAAGCAAACGTTGGTTTGTTGGTGGTTGTAGGATCCATACACCACCCCTCCCGCCCTACTCGGACTTTCACTGCCTTAACTTTAATTGTTGTCCCGCAGTGTATCTCCCGATGCTGCCGGGTGCTGTCAAACAACAGCAACTGGCCATGTACCATGCTGTCATGAAAAGATGGCTTTTTTTGTCGGCCACGTCACCGACCAAGCACCATTTTTCGACGACTTTGGAGTGAGACCGGGTCTGTACTGAGGATAGTGGCCTCATTCAGACCTGACACTTTTTTACCTTCTATCAATTTCCTCTACCAGTTTAGTGGTGAAAAACAAAACAAAAGAGAAAAAAAGCATTGGATGTCTATTTCCATGGCAATGACTGAAGCTTCAAAGCAATCAGGTCAGCCCTTTTTTTAAATGGTATTTTATTTTTTTGACACTTTGAGCACCACAAGCTGAGTACGGTCTAGTTCCATTATCCTGGAGAGAAGGCAGACGTCTCTACGGCTGATATCTCCAACACTCAGCATCTCACACCAAAACTATCTAAGCTGATAAACAGCACTACAGGTAATAGGAAAAACATGTTTTTGATTTGGGGTGAACTGTCCCTTTAACCAAATTCATAGACACGAACAGCCCCCAGTACAATGTGCTGTACTTAACAGATCACCAGTGTTCCCACAGATTTAGATTCTATTTGTGGCAGTCGCTGCCCGGAGGGGGAGCTCCATACAAAAACTTTCTTTGATGGTGAAGCCCAGTGATGCTGTATCACTCCCTGGTTTATGAGTGTATTAACTACACTGTAGACTGAAGGCTCTACTCACAGTGACAAATACTGTGACAGCTGGCTCATATGTAAAGCAGGGTGAATGCACATCAGTAGGTCAGTGTTATATACGCACGTGTGGTGTATGAAATGTCTGTATCGTCACTTTGCTGCATTTCTACAAACTACAATAAACTGATCACATCTCTCCCTGTGTCCAAACACTGTTTCAGTCCCTCTTCCTCTCCTTCCTCAAGGCCTCCATGAGACATGGCGTTCAAGAGAATGAGACAGATGCAAGGTCAGTGACCTTTGTCCATCAAACTCTTGTCAGTTCATCGCTGAGTCCAAGTGGACGTTTGTGCCAAATTTGAAGAAATTCTTAGAGGCTTTAGTTGAGACTCCACATTCACAAGAACAGTACAGATGGACGGACGTAGGGGAGCAGTCCTACTTCCTGATGTGTTAAAGGATTCTGAGATTTCCTGCCAGCTATATTTTTATGTTTAAAACCTCAAAAAAATAAGAGAAGAAGTGTTAGAGTCTGGGGCTCCATATGTGGATCTTTAAACAAATGTTATGACAGCAGGACTTCAGCAGCAGTTGTCCATCCCAGCGTGTCATCAGCGTCACACACACACATTTTCATATTCACATGTGTATAAATAAAGACCTGTGACAGCAGCAGCTGTTAGATTCAGCAGGGATGAGCTGCTGATGATCACAACAGGACACTGGAGTCCACAACCTGAGACGAAACGCTGCAGGAACATGTGAACACCTGTTCACCTGCTGTCTGCTGCACACTACAACAATAACACTGACACATACTTTGAACTGAAACTTGAATGCTGACTCTGCGGCAAGAAAGGATCAAAAATATGATTTGTCTTTTTCTTGGGGGAAATTAAAACACAGCAGTTGTATGAGCCTTGTTTCCTACAACATGGACCAGACGTCTATACACATTTTCCCCACACAGAAACTGGTATTTATAAAGGAATAATGTGCAGAAATAACATATTATTATATGCCCACCCCTAGTGTGTACACAAAGTTTTATGCATCTGGCCTCAGTAAAGTGTTCAGTGCAACTGGCCCATCTTCCTCCCTCCAGTTCATCCTTTTAAAGTATAAAGAGCAGAAAAATACTTTAACACAGAGCTGTGATTAACAAATCACTGCTTTTTTAAATTAATGGTCATTTACCCAAGACATGAATTCATAATTTGGTCTATTAAAATGTCAGAAAATAGTAAAAAGGTCCAACAGACTTCAGAGACGAGAGAGAAAAGTAGCAAATCCTCACACTGAAAAATCTGCAGAATTTAAAAGTGAAGCATCATTAGTCTTGAACCACCTGCTGCTCCAGCTGTGCTTGAACTTTCACAGAACACTATTAGATGCTACTAAAAGTGACATGAATATAAATGAATGCTTTATGTCTCTATAAATTCAACACTTGATTTGATCATCTAACGTTGTCATTTTCAAAAGTAACTCCTGGTGTTTAATGTTACTCAGGTACAATGCACAACTGAAGCCTTACTGTTGACACAGTCCAACAGTAAATCCTTTCATGTCAGGCCGTAATCTCTGAGACAAATATCTGCAAACCTGGACAAATAAACCCCAGCCCATCTGACAGGAGAGATACCACCAGAGAGGAGGGAAACCTCCATATTCAACATGCAAATATTCACTGTTAGAGGATATAAATGATTCCCTTCTCCACCACCTGTGCAGCGCGGACTGATGGGAGCGTTTTGTTCAGCAGGGAAACATTAACGTTTGAAAGTTTTAATCTGCCTGGAGGCGTGCAGGAGTTCTGCTGGCAGCCTCCACTCATCTGCCGGCTTTTAATGAGACTTTCACTTCAGCAGAGTTCAAACATCTCCGTGAGAACAGTCTGGTTTCCTGAGCAGAGCCTGGTGGGCACCCAAAACTAGCTCACGTCACTGGGACTGTCTTTTCCAAACACAACCCGCAACTACAGAAGAAGACTAGTGGATTGCCTCAAGAGACTTTACAGACAAAGCGAAAACATGGGTTCCATCATTGGCTTGACAATCAAGTCGAGTTCATGTTTCCTACCAAAAGTGAGAGCCTGTACATGGACACTAGTGGTTGAAGTATCTCATGTAAACATGTCCTGGTTTGAAAAGCCTGGATATGCTACCTGGAGTATTCTGATGGAGACCAGGGCCCAGTTGTTCAGAAGTAATCCAATCGGATTTTGGCGAGTGGAAAGGATCAAATCTTGAAAAGAGGTTGTTGAAAAGAAAAAAAGGGACTCTGAAATCAGATTAGATCACATGATCCAGGCTTGGTTTTCATCTAGATCAAACTTTCGGGGTTTGCTGTTCAGAACTTTTTAGTGAGATAGGGATACCTTTGATCCCAAAAATCAGGATTATCCTGATCCCAGCAGAAGGCTGGAGTCAGGCTGGACTTCAGGAACAAATGTAACAAAACTTTGGAATTGGTAGGGATCCAAGATATTGGATTATTTGCTGATATATAACAACTCATTTGGCCAATAACCGATATCAGTATATCCACCTTTTTCCCCACCTAATTTCAGTGATCATCGAGTCTCCTCTGTAGTGGAATTATCATCATATTATGAATGCATACTCTTGTTGTGACGGCCCACCAGCAGATGGAGACATGAAATACAATACTTTTCAGTGTACGTGATATTCATTCATTGGCAAATTAAGAAAAAGCATGCTGGCTGATTCTGATGGTTCATTTTAAAGCTGATATTGGCAGATACCAATGATGCATTAATATTATCAGCATGTTGGCCGTTTTCTTAATAGTTCATTTTAAAGCTGAAATCAGCCAATAAGGATGACATGCCAATTTTATCATGCATCCCTAATCTACATTTATTTATACTGCACACTTGATTTGTTGGGCAAACAGGAGGGGAGTCGGATGGGTCTAACAAACCATCAACTTTAACCCGGGAGCTTGGTGCTTTTTCTAAACCTAACCATGTGCTTTTGTTGATGTCCCAGCATTGGTTGCAGCGTCCCATAGCAGCAACAGTAGACGCAGGGGGATACCTCCTTTTCCTTTCAGAGAGGAAGAGACCTCTGCTGATAATTTGGCTTCCAGTAAAAACCTCCTGAGCAATGAACAGTAAAGGAAGGAATCTAACTGGGAGACGTTTTTAGCTGGTTGCAATCTGTAATTCACCAAATCCCCCTAAATCTTACCCACTCCACCTTTAAGTAGGAATTTGAATGCAGAACTTTTACTGTGCAGTATAATTAGTTTTACTATAAACAGTTTTACTTGCAAAAAAAAAAAAGTTTGGAGTACTTCTTTTGCCACTGCCAACACCAACATTCCCAGTTAGAGAAAGGGTGAAAAGTAAAGCAAGACAGCATTTGCCTGCAGCCCCCAAATCATAAAAATCCCCCCCTGAAAAACACACTCAGGTCTCAGCTTCTCTCTGTCAAAAACATCTGTGACATACACTTTGGAGGTATTAATTGTCTGAAGTGACATATAGACCCTTTTATGGCCGATGTCACGATGAAGCATTTTATTAGCTGGAGGTAAAGCTGCCTCTCCACCACAGGGCTGTAGGCTGCACTGGAGTCTTAAAATGTCGTCTTGTGAATGGTTGCTGAGTAGCAGGCGGCACTATATGGTAGCTGCGGCCACCAGTGTTTGAACGGGTGACTGTGACATGTGGTGCAAAAGTGCTTTGAGAGGTCAGAAGACTAGAAAGCATAATACAAATGGAGTCCAGTTACCATTTCATGACCCTTTACAGTGCTTTAGGTTTCAACAACACACACAAACTGGACTTACTGCGGGCTCTTGGGGTAGAAGGGCAGGGTGACATGGCTGAGGTCAGTGATGTCACAGGCGGTGGGCTCGGCGGAGATGGCCTGTCGTTTGCTGCGGTGCTGATCCGGCTGCATAGCGAGGCTCTGCTGCTGAGCCTGGACCTGCTGGGCGGTGGCGGGCCGGAGGACAGACCGGTACTTGTCCAGCTCGTTCTGTAGCCGCTGGATCAGCTCGTCCTTCTGATCCAGCTCCAGCTCCAGCTCGTCGATCAGTGTGTCGCGCTGCCGCAGCTCCTCGATCTTCTCCTGCAGGGCATACTGCAGGTCCCGTAGGGTGCCCATGGGTTCTCTGGGGGTTCCCTGAGGAGTTCTCAGGGTTCCTTTAGAGAGTTCGGGGTTCCTCTGTGGTCCCCAGATTTCCTTTGGATTGTGAGGGTCCCTTTAGGGTTCCTCAAAGTACTTAGATCTTGGGATTCTTGAGGGCTGTTGCTGTCCTCAGATTTTCCTGGGGTTCTCAGGGATCCCTCAGATTCTTTCGTGGCCCTTTGTACGCTTGAGTGTTGGTGATATCTGGGATTTGTAAATGTGCTTCAGTTTCTCTCGGGGTAACTTAAGGCCCTAAGACCACCTCCTGTGCTTTACAGGGTCTTCAGGTGCTTTTCTTTGGTTCCTCAGGGTACTTGAAAATTTCCTCCTGGGCTCCAGCAGAGGGACAGGAGTTCTTAAGATCTCCTTGGGGGTTTTGAGGATCCCTCGAGATTCTTAGAGCGTTCTGAGCGTTCTTACAAGTCTCAAGGGTGTTTGAGATTCCTCTGGGGTACCTTTGGGTTCTTAGAGGTACCCCTGGGTTTCTTCAGCTTCTTAGCAGTCCCTACAATTCCCTGGGGGTCTTGAGGGTCCCTCTAAGAGTTCCTCAGTGGCGTTCACAAGGTTCTTTTTTGCAAAAATCTTCAGAGCCTCCCGGAGTCTTAAAGGTCCTTTGGGTATTTCTGGGGTCCCTTTGGATACCTCAGTGCTCCTCCAGATTTGCTGAAGCTCCTACATTTCCAATGGGTTTTCAGAGTGCCCCATAAGGGTAAGTAGGGCTCCTCTGGGGTCCCTTTGGCGTCTCCTGGGCTCCTCCAGATTCTCAGCAATCTTCAGATTTCCTGTGGATCCATTTACACCTTCTCAGAGGGGTTTTCAAGGTTTCTCTAGAGTCGTTCGTATATTTAAGCAATATCTAGAGCTGCTTTTAGGTTCTTCTTTTTCAAGTGTTCTTTGAGTTTTTGGAGGCACCTCAAGGTTCCCCAGGGTGCCTCATACTGTAGTCCTTAAAATCCTCATGGTTCTACTAGATGCCTTGAGTTAAATTCATCAGCTCGTCCTCCAGGAAAAATGTGATTTTAGGTAACAAAGAAAAGAAACTGGAAAGTCGGAAAACAAACAGAAAATGGTCCTCAGGGTTCTTCCTTCCCTGTGTCCTCTAAATTTAATTCTGATTTCAAACAAAGGTGATGAAGTGAAAAGGTGGCGTGGATGTGGAACAGTTCAGCACCTTATAGATTTCCTCCCCTCCAGGACATTTGTCCAGAAGCAGCAGGTTGACCTCCAGTCTGCAGGGAAACTGTGAATCTGTCTGAAGTCATTTGAAAGCTAAGTGAGTAAAACAAAGTTGAAAGGGATCCTGGGAGATTAAATACACATCCACTGGTGCCAGGAAAATTAGGTCGGCGACAGTAACACAGGAGAAAGGGAGAAAGAGATTATACTCCGGGTTTAAATTCCCTTAAATGTGTCTGAGCTGCAATAAAACATCAGTTTTCTGTGGTTTGAATTAAAGTAAAAATCTTCAGCAGACTCCAGGTGAATCAGAGACAGAAAACAAAAGCTGTGAAACATTTTAAATCCGGAATAAAACACTGAAACATCCTCTGGTTTGAACCACAATGAAGCTCAGCCAGGTGGTGAGGGAAAAGTAAAAAACGTGTCTGGGAAAATCCGCAGCGGCGAAGTGAGGAGGAAAAGTGATGTGAACACAAGAGGAGCAGGGATCCGGATCAAACTCACATTTTACAGCACTTTTCCCGATCTGGTCCACGACTCTGAGATGTGGAGGACTAAAGCCGAAAATATTCCGATTTAAAACGAGTGAAGATGAAATCCTGCTCACACGTGAGTTTCGGTTTCAGGCTGAGAAACTGAATCCACCGGCGGAGGAAACGAGCGGCAGTCAAATGAAAACGTGCGGATCCTGCGGAGGAGAATGAAATGATGAGTCCAGAGAGGAAGCGGAGCTGCAGATCTGCTCCGGTTTAATCACCTTCATTACTTTAATTAGTTTAATGCGGAGCAGCAGGAGGTCTGACGGAGGAGTGAGACCGGGAGCGCAGCGCGAC
>JAPZEB010000014.1:4449092-4460199 GCA_029783705.1 Chaetodon striatus | reverse complement strand
GTGGTGTGTATTATGATGTCTTCTCTCACTCCTGCAGCAGTTATTAAGGCCACTAAAACAACTACTAGCCCTACTCCTATTGCTACTGCTCACACTACTACTCCTACTGCAAGTCCTATTGGGACTTCTTCTACTGCTGCTCCTCCTCTTCCCACTACTACTTCCTATGCTGCTACTAATACTATTAATAATACTACTGCAAAAAATACATAGTACTTCTTAATTAGGGGTCAGAAACCCCAGAGGATCCACAATACGATGTTATCACAACACTTAAGTGATGATACGATATCATGAAAAAGCAAATAAGTGATCACATTATTCTGGCCTAACCAATGTTCAATTTGTATTTGTAATATTAAAAATGTATAAATAAAAAACTCGATACCTGGCGCTGTTTGACAACATGATTGCCAAACAACCACCATGAACACATACTAATTCTACTGCTACTCTACAACTGCAACAACTGCTACTACTTCTACTGCCCCCTAGTGGCCAAAAACAAAACCTCATATGAAAAGTATTTACTGCAGAAATCATTAAAATATACAACACAATGAAAAACACAAAATAAATTACTAATCTTTGACTTAACCATGCACAAAATGTTCAATTTTTTGCTCTTATTTCAAAAAAGACAATATTCTGACCAGGCTGTTAACCCCTATTTTTAATGTCGATAGGCTAATTTAGATTTAACAGGCTGTGTTAATACTAATAGTTAAGACTGCTGACCCCTGTCCTAACATGTCGTTTATCACATCAAAATATGGAAAAGTGGAACAGCTGGAGCCGCTTGTGCCATTTTGCTTTTTGATGATAGTATTTTTTTCAAAGTTTTTCACCAGTGGTGGACTTGTTGGAAACTGTTGGTTTGTTTATAAAGCATCCACATGACAACACAAAGAGCTGAACGTGAACAGACAAGAGGCCATGTCTTATAGGCTGGGAGCTCCCAAACACAGTACACACAGGCAGGCAGACTCAGAAAACAAACGTTAATGGAGGAAAACAGGCTTACTGGCAGATGAGATGACAGGACTGGCAAACAGGCAGGAAGAATCAGCAGGAAAAACCATGAACACAGAAACCACAAGGGAACATGACCACATGGTCCAACAACAAGGTGATGGTGGTGATGAGGTAACTAAGAACAGGTGAGTGAGTAGGAAGGGAAGCCCAGGTGATTCCAAATGAAAAACAGGTGAGGATGTGGACCAAGGAAAAAAGTCTGGGGACATCTGGTGGCTGGATGGAAAATGGCAGGTCTGGGGAATCAAAGGGACAAATATGGTCAGGGAGAGTTGGTGGAGGCTGGAGACAGAGGTTGTTTCACAGTAGCTCCAGTTTATGACAGTTCATTTCAAATCCAGTGCTGCAGGTCTGACCCATTCATGTCTAAACTCATGTCTCATCTCTACTCATGTCATGTCTAAACTCTATCCATTTTCAGTACAGATACAGATAATTCAGTTGGTTAAACAGATACAGATACAGATAACGGTGCACTCACTCATCCCTAATAAAGCCAGCCTGTTTTGAAGTGAAAGACTTAGTGATGAAAGGTTGTGTTTTGTCTCGTCTCTCTTCAGGTTACACTCTGGCGAGTCCGGCGTCGTCTGCGGTCGCCTCCCAGCTGAAGCAGGCTGTATCTCTGGGTCAGGACCTAACCGCCTACACCACCTATGAGGGATACCCCGCCTTTGCTGTGGCGACGCGCCACACCGATGGATACGGTGTTTTCTAGGAGACTGTTTTCCAACTGAGAAAATACTTGCAGCTAAAGACGCATTCACACTAAACGGCTTTTTTTCCCTCAAACTGCCATTTAAAATCTGTTTAAAGTTTGTGATGGGTAAGAACAGAGCGATAACGAATGGACTTGTTCGTGATCATTCGTCACTTTAAACAAGAAACTCCACAGAAGTTATTTCTACAAAAAGCAAAACAGTGTGGATGCACCTTTATGCTGGGGTTTCTACAGGAAGACAAAACTACTGTGGACTTTGGTCTCGTCACAGACATGTTTTAAAAACCGCTGCTGGAAAACATTTCGGACTCGTCAGTCGCCCTGAAACAAATTCCTCACTCGTCACATCTTGTTTCTTTCTTCAGCATATTCTTCTCTGAATTACGTATATATCTGGGATTATTGTGACTGATTAAGTAGCTTGCAGACGGCCTGTGATTGGCTCTAAATTTGAATTAATGTTGTCATCATTTAATGTTTTCATTTTGTTTTTAGTTTGTTTGCATGTTTCTAGTAGTATGTTTACAATATTCAAAAATTGGCTAAGTAGATTTTGTTATTTTACCCTTTCTTGTAAACCTGTGGTTTTATGTTTAAGATACCTGGGATTTGTAGTTCTTTTGAATGTCTTTCAACTGCAAGAAGTAGTTTTGCACTGTTGTCTACTTTCCACCATTTCAGCGGTTTTCCTGGCGGTCTGTAAAATGTTTAAGATAGAACTGAAATTTAGACCTAGTGGGATTTTAAAATGGAAACCCCGTTTTTACTCACAACGGCATTCTGGACTTTGTAGTTCTACAAACTGTGAATATGTAGTTTTTTGTTGGCGTACATCTGAAAGGAATCCAAACAAACTTTGTGTGATGAGCCTTTTCTCCCTCATCATTAATATGCCTTGAGGAAATGGTTTTAGTTTTTCTGCCGTCATGTTTGAGGTGCTCTAAAAAGCTTGTCGTCTCAGTCAGCTGTTAAAAGCTTTATTACGACCTGTAATATGGCTTTTCTACAACACTAATGAAACTTAATCAATATATTTTAACAAACAGGAACAGAAACAACCTGATCTCAAAGAAATACGTAAAATGACCACAACCTCTTAAGTTGGCTTTACTTGGTGATGGCAGGACGTAATGTGTTTAAAATGAGGTGCCGCCACTAACACGGAAACAATGCCAATTTGACCAATCCTAAGTCCCGCCCCCCTTAAAACGATGCGAATTAAGTATCCCAGTCTCAACAGAAATAAGGAGCATCAGACTTGACTGACACCGTCTGTCTGACACTAGGCTAACTCCTCTTGAATTAGCAATTCGTTAGGTAGCTAGTTAGCTAGTGTTTTGCAAACATTAGCTAACTTCAGATATGACCAACTTTGAGTGGATGCCCCAGTTACGTCACAGTGGTTGCACGCGTATCGTAGTGGCAGAAATACAGCAGCCACCAGAGAGAAACGTTGAGATACCTGGAATCAATGTCTTGTTGTGCCGCTGGATGTCAGAACAAGAATACAAAAAAAGATAACCTTAGTTTTTATAGAAAATCGTTGCCGAGGATGCCATTTGAAGTTAAGCAAAGACTTTCATGGCTGCTAGAATTTGATGTGAACAAAAATCTACTTAATATATGCATATGGAATTCAGGGAGCCCTAGAGTTACAGCATGAAATTATATTTAGGCCTATATTTACATCCACCCTAATGGCAGCAGTATTTACATTGTTCTAAAATGCATCAAACAATGAAAAGAAGTTAATATACCCAAGCCATGAAGTGCAGTTTGCTGTCAGTATATAGTTGTTTGACTTGTTTATGTCATATAGTTTCGTATTAGGCTCCTTCATTGGCTCAGCAGCACAAGGAGGTGCTTATAAGCAGACAGCGTTAGCTAGCTAGCGCATTTGCAAGTTGATCAGTTGTACTTCCAAATAAAATTATATTATATAGGGATGTCTCCACAGCTATTAATCAAGGACAGTATGCCAAATCCGTGCTTGACAAACGTGAGTTTTTATAATTCTTATGATGATTTATCTTTCACCACGTAAATAAATCAGTTCATATAAGCCCAACACACACTCCTCTACGAAGCACTGAGACAAAACTTTTTTTCCCTACTACACGTAAATCATAAACTTATGAAAATAAAAACGAGTCAATGCAATTGGATAAGAAATATAAACATTACAATGCTTTTTTTATTTGGCACTCACAGCGACACCACAACTGTCTTTTTCTGCCACTAGTTTGGCTCCGCCCACAAAATACGTTGTCCCAGTTTACAAACACAAAAAGGGTCTAGATAAAGGTAATGTGTCCGTCCCCCAGCCACTACTTTTAGCCATCTTTAGCACATAGCATGTCCAGGAACGATGACAGCTGACTGACATTCTGCCATGTTCCAGTTTGCTCAACTGTTATTGAACACAGAGTGAAAAGGGGCCGGACTTAGGAAGGGTCAATTCCAGACAGTGATAGTTTTTAACAGGTGGTTAACATAGGTTTAAGAATGGGAGTACGGGACATGATAGCGTCATGTTGTGTGACATCACCAAACTACAATGCGTAATGTGACTAAGTTGTGAAAAGTTCTTAAGTTAGTAAAGTTAAAATAATTGACGTGTTTGTTTGACCCACCCTTTACAGACTTTTCTGTTCTTTATGCTACCCTTGGGTTGTAACATAAACCACCGTCCATTTCATGGTGTTGTGTAGAGAAATCATGTGTCCACCACAACAAAGGACTCTAATGTTGTGTTTACACTGGGCGCGATTAAAACCATTTGCACACGGGAATTAAATGTAAAGTCAATGTAGAGACACGAATAGATACCAATTAAACAATAAAAATTCTGCACTGAGCGCTGCCCGTTTGATGTTTGGGTAAAAATTCTGCGCTAATCACTTCAGTTGTTCAGTTACAGTAGAGGAGGGACAAATACCACAAAGACAAACGTCACATCTTACACATACAAGTGCTGAGAAATAAAAACAATGGAGGAGAAATCTGTTAATACGGTGTTTATATATTATGTTTCCTCTCATGAACCTACACAGTTTTACGGGTCTGTCGTCTCCGTCGTCCCTGTATGCTTCAGTCTTTCCCTCACCAAGTACTCCACCTTGTGCTGACATGTTTACGACCGTGGATATTCTGTATCTATGCAACCAAAGCATCTCAGCTGAAAAATGCTTCGCCTCCAAAGCGTTCACAATCGTTCCGGGCTGGGTGTTCCCAGAGCAGCGGCTGGCGTTTTCAGCTGAGAAAAAATTCTTCTGTTGACATGGGGTCAAATAGACTTTCCACTGGCGTTGTTTCTGTGGTGGTGGCACGTAAATTTAACATATTATAACTGTGATGTGAAGAAATCGTGGTCATTTCACATATCAGTCTCAGGTCTTCACTGCCATGTGGGGAGTTTTTCCCTTTTTATTGATATGTCTTTTCCGTGTTTCAGTATTTTCATGCTCACATCGTGTGTCGTTTCCTCAGCTTCTACTAAAAAACACCTGCGATCCTAAAACTCCCCTCGTCTCCAGATGTTTTAAACCTCTCGACAAACAAGAACATCAAAGCCCAGATTAGTTCAAGAATTCTCTCTTTCTACAACATCTGCTCGTGGCAAGAGATCGTCGTAATCATTAATAAATGATAATTTAGGGATTTGGTAATGAAGACACTTACTTAAAGGCAGCCAACTAAATTAGGAAGGAGCTTCTTCTTGCAGGTTTTTAACTTTTGATTTAAAAGTAAAGTAAGAATGACGATATTAGATCCTGCTCCTAAACTGCGCCTCCAAGTGGTGACTATGAATACAAGTTGCAGTTAAGACAGCGAGACATCATCTTTTTGCCCAATAATTACGAATGCAGATTTAAAAGCAGCTGGCGACAGATCCTTCAGTCTAACTCGATATTTGTTTCTTCTGTTTGTTTCTGGAGAGTTTTACGACATCCGAGCTGTGAACACGCCGAAGCAGAGACAGTATTAAAGTGTGTGAAGCACTTAGAACTTATTTTTATACCAGGAAAAAGAATTAATATCCAGACACTATTTGTATAGCGTTATTGTGCATTCTCTAATTGACCTGAAAACCAGAAACATGTTAAACTGAATCAATGCTAATCTGTGATGAGCAGAGAGAATTGTGGGTATTCTGGAGGGGTTTAGTACCATGACAGGAAACTGCTTTGATGAATTGTGATGTTTCATGATCCGTAATCTTCCTGAAATAAAGAAATTAACAGGAATCTGAAGAAGCTCCACTGTGTCTGGATTATTTTACTACATTTTCTATAAATGTATATTTTTACCTTTGCTGTCTTCCTGTTAGCCCACAGCCGCCCTCACAGGCAGCTATTTTAGATGTAGTCTTAGTCTTAAGATGAAAATGTTTATTAGTCTGAGTCACACTTAAGTTGTTTTTATCCCTCATGGTTTTAGTCAACGAAAATTCAAAGCGTTTTAGTCATTATGTTTTCTATATGTTTTTAATCTTTAATCTAATCCAGTGAGGCTTCATGAAAAAGCTCCGTAAATCGTTTCAGTTTCAACTCTGCCTTATCCATCTCACTGTTAAGAAGCAGAAAAATAACTTGAACTATTGAATGTTGAATGCCTGAATTATTTCTTCATCTGCAACATGTTAGTCTGGAGGTGAACCATCATTATCAGAACCATCCGGACACATGGACAGTTTTAAAGCAGCAGAACTAAACTACAGTGAACAAGTCCATGTGACAAAAAATGCTTGATTGACATTACTGTACTATTACACAGGGTTGTTCTATTGAAAACATTTGCTTAATGATATTAAGATCTAGCAAATGTGTCCCCCATGTGTCGCCACTTTATAACCAGGGTACTAAATTCAGCAGCTGGACATCCTGCAGAGGAACTTACTTCTACAGCAAGTCAAATATTTAAATACAGGAGGGATCGCTGTGCTGTTCCTGCATCCTGAAATACAAGGAAAAGTCTAAAGACTGACAGAGTTCATAAAGTCACCTGAGGTCAGGGGGTCGGTTCAGCTTTACTGCATAAGAAACAGGACATCTGGGGGGGCCTCAGCATCAAACCTGCATTCCACTAACCCTATGATGTAAATGTCTTTAACTTTGTCAAAAAAAAAGTCCTCTTCTACTTTTTATTGGCGCCGACAAATGCACATGTTCTAAATACTGAGCGGGGGGTGTCCCCCGCATTCCCCCAAGAACAACACCTCTGCCTGATGTACTCATTTTTCGTTTTGTTTTGTTTTGTTTGTTGTTTTATTAAAAGATATAAACTGTCTTTTGTGTTAATGCCCATATTCACCCCCTAAATCTGATCTGGACAACATCCTTGAATATCAGAAGTAGGTTCTGTTTCTCGTCTCTATGGTTTGATTCATTCCATCACATCCACTCCAACTTTGTCCTTCATTCAACACTAGGAAAATGACCTGGACCATACATTTACTGATGCAGAATGGAACAACGTGCTCGCCAAAACTTTATTCAGTTAAAGCTTATTCACAGAGTATACTGGACAAAGACGAGGCTTGCGAAAATAACACCTAACATAAACCCTCTCTGCGACAGATGGCATCAAGCCAACACCACTCTTATGCATATGTTCTGGTCCTGTCCTTCTCTGACACAGTTCTGGCAACTTATCTTCCAAACCTTTTCCTCTGTCACAAATGAAAACATTGATCGTTGCCCTGTTGTTGCACTTTTTGGTATTGTGCCCAGAGGCTCATCTACACCCCTAAAACTAAGTAATGCTCTTGCTTTTTCAACACTAATAGCCAGGCGTCTCATTCTTCAGAACTGGACACAACAGAATCCCCTCAGGGTTAACTCTGGGTTTTCAGGGATAAGTAACCGTGGTAATTTTTGTTGAATAGCTTATCTGCTGCGGAGTATTGGATCACTGGCTATCAACACCCCGACCTCTGACCAATCAGGTCACTGAAGAAAAAAGCATCCATGGACAAAAGTCTAGAGTCTCCGGTAAAAAAAGAGGAGCCTATATGCTGTCATAGGTCAGTAGAATCACTTCATTGTTCCAGGGCTCTATTTCCACTGGTTTAAAAACAGAGCTTCTAACAAACACAGAGATCATTTACAACACTAAACACATAATTTTAGCACTATTTGAAATTATATGAAGTTTATTCTAGTCCGCAGTGATCGCTGACATTGCTGCTACTTTTACACTCTGATTCCATCACTGCAGTTTAAAATAACATGAGACAACTGTGTGATGGGAAATAGGAAAAACAGAAAACATTTTATCAGTAAAATAATCCACACACTGTTAATTGGCTCCTGTTATTATAAATGCCACATTTTAGTCACACAGAACTCATCACTCATTAACTATAAAAAACACTCTATACTAACATCACACAGGCCCATAGCTCCGTGATACCTGCATGTAATTTAAGTCTTAGACAACAGTGAATTTTTGGAGAGTGTTTCAAATGTTTTTAGATTTCCTGTATTAAGATACATAATTGTTGTTGACATCCCACACCACTGACATTTTACTGTTTCGTGGTCACTACCATTTCATCTCATCATATCAAGCAGCCTTCTTCATTCATGGTTCTGATGATGTCGCTCATGATTGACACCCCCACCTCTTTCTTATGAACGTGCTCGTGGCTAGATAGGAAAACCCAGAGTTGACTGAACTGGTTGATAACCAGCTTTGTAGTAGTTAAACCAGATAACAAGAAGGTATCCTGGGTAAATTGAACTGGCTTTGTAGTACGGGCCTTTGCTGAGCTTCTTGTACCTGAAGAAAATAAGATACACAAGAAAGAATGATCAAGAAACATTTGTCAAAATTTGGCATCTTCTTTGGTCTCATTTCAATTTATTGAGACTTTGTGAATTCTCCTCTCTCACCTAAGACTGTATTGTCTATGTGGTTTCTTAAATACATGTGAGCCTTGAGTTAACCTCATGGTTGTTTTCTCTTTATCATGTATTCCATTCCTATTTTCGTTATACTCACTGCTTACTAAACTGCTACTTGGACCTGTTTTGTTTTTCTCTTCTTGTTTTTCTTTTTTTTTTCAGTTTAGCAGCTAGAGGTTACAGAAGAGGCGGAGTTTGGCACTTTAAATGTATTTTTTCCCTTTTTACAGAAAATCCAACAAAGAGATCTGTCCAAAAAAAAACTGTCTTTTGGGTTTAAATTTCTCTCTTTAATTCCTAATCATATCGTAGTACAAAGACATGGGCAGAAACAGAAACTCAGTTTACTGATAGAAAATAAAGTCTGTTTAAAGAGGAACAGGAACTACTTTTGGATAAACAGACATGATGATCAGGTTTATCAGTCAATTAATCAGATGACAGGTTATAAAATAAGTATCCTGCTGTGTTGGCGTTCAAATATTTGCTTTTAACTAAATACACTTTCACAGAGTTTATTGAATGTGTTTTTTCTAAATGTGACATCACAGTGCCTTCTGCAGATATAAGACAGGATGTTGTGAGAGTGTGACAGACTGGAGGAGAGGCAGCAGTTTCCTGTGAAGGTGAAGCCACGTCTCCTTGAGTTCAGACAGGTAAGCATCCAATGAGGAGACATTACACCTATCTGATGAATAAGCTGTTTGTAATCATTACTGTGTTTTTTTTTTCTTTAAATAACTAAAATAACAATAGCTTGAGCTGAAGTTTGTGAGATTGCAATAATCACTCATTAAATCTCATCTTTTCCTAACAGCTTTTAATGCGTGAACAATGTTACTGTTTTCTATTTTATCATCAATTTTAACTAATGCAAAGTGTCTTTGAGTACTGTGAAAAGCGCTCTATAATTAAAATGTATTATTATTAATAAATTGCAGTAGTCTTTAAAAGTTGCATGTCAACTGGTAAAAAAGCAAGTTTTATGAGCTCACTGGTTATCATTTGTGATGCATTTAGTTTATGATGAACCTGAGGACAAATCCGAGTTGTCTCAGATGAGTTACTTGCGCTGCCAAAGTTTTTGAGAGCATTGACAGAGAGATGTTGAGCTTTTCAAATAATGATCAGTGAGTGTGTGCTCGTAAATCAACCCCTTAAACACTGCTGGAGAAATGATAGTTTGGAAGTGTGCAGAATTCAAGATATGATACGATATGATATGATATGATGCAATACGATATGATACAATACGATATGATACGATACGATACGATATGATATGTAGAGCTTTTCAAATCAGGATAGGTACGTGTGTGCTCGTAAATAACCCCTTTAACTTGTCAAACACTGCTGGAGAAATTATATGATACGATGCGATATGATATGATACAATGCGATGCAATACAATATGTTGAGCTTTCCAAATGATAATCAGTCAGTGTGTACTCTTAAATCAACCCTTAAACCTGTCAAACACTGTTGCAGAAATGAAAGGTTGCAAGTGTATAGGAATTACGATATGATACGAAACAATACAATACGATATATACATTATTTCCTGCTTAGGAAAATTTGGACTCAGGAGCTGCTCAGTTTTTGCTGCCTTACAGTAATAGTCCAGAAGAACTGAAAAGTATACATCATAAAAATGTATTGTTTCTTATCTGTGAAATTAAAGTAAATTAAACTTTGTTTCCACTGAGGGAAATTGTTTCAACTTACAAAAATAGACAGGAAGTCTGCATCGACGCAATGTGTTATTACATTTCTTGGGAAGTGCACGCCAGGTGATACAGAGCCCAGTGTCTACGCCATAGGTTCGGCGTCCATTTTACGCAGAAGTAGAAATTCTGCTTTAGCTTCCTTTGCTCCTTTGTTTTTTCATGTTCATGTTTTCCTGCATCTGTGAACCCATTATTTCAAAACTCTTTCATGGGAAATTAAATGAGTACTGATACTGCAACATCACGTGATTTTATCTTTGGCTCAATACAGATACTTGGGGAAATAAACTATTCTTATTGTATTTTCAGATCATCAGACAGATCTTACTAAGCAGTGAATCATTTCAGCGGAAATCTCACAATGAAGGTACATTTGTGAACTAATATTTTACAGATCTCAAAGTTCTGTTAAACTGTGAAAAGGCTTGTAAGATCAGTGGGGACAACTCACATGGGTAATTGTTGCTATATGACTCCCACCACCATAAAAGTAAAAGCAAAACTGCTGAAACACTGTGTAAGACTCACACCTCAGTAAAAATGACACCTTCTCTGTTCTAGCTGTTGTCAGTCGTCGTCCTCCTCCTGGCTCCGGTGTTGACCAGCAGCTACAAGCTCGTCCTCCCAGCGGACTGCAGTGACATCTATAATCATGACAACAGCTGACCCAGTGGAGTGTACACCATCTATCCCATTGGACCCACATCTGCTGTCCAGGT
>JAPZEB010000014.1:4361747-4375319 GCA_029783705.1 Chaetodon striatus | reverse complement strand
CACAGCTCCACCTTTTAGTACCAGATCTGTGTGCTAGGTACCCCAACAGAGGGGGGACCAAACATGGGGACGGTACAACAACTTTTCACAGTGGAAACGGAAAAAAGCGTACCAAACTCGACTGAGCCATACTGTACTGCTCAGCCGTGGAAATATTGTGTCTTTATTATATTTTTTTCTTGCAGATTTATGAAAATATTGTCATAAATATTCTCTCTAATTATGAAAATAGTGGGCAAAATAACCTTGCTGAACTGATTATTTCTGATGTTCAGGCTTTAATCTCACCTGGCAGCTGTCCGGTGGAGATGGTGTTGGTGTCCAGCTGGTAGGTGTCCAGCAGCCTCATCAGAGCTTTGGCGGCTCCGATCTGGTCGTCATCGTTGGGGAAGTACTGCCTCTGGATGGTTAGGTTAGAGATTAACACTGAAAAACACCACAGAGGAAAAACAGCTAGTGTCACTAACAGGAGGGACGTAATGAAGGATGAAGGACATGATTAAATACATACATCATATATGTGTGTGTTTACCATCAGACGTGTCAGTGAGCACCAGGCTCTCCAGCTCCCCCCACTCTGTGTTCAGCCTCTTCATCAGTTTGAAGGCGTTCACCGGGTGTCCCAGGAAACCCTCGGGGTCCTGGGTGGCTGCAGCAGAGAGGACGTCCAGTTTGTCCGCCCATCTGAGGACACACAAACACACACACAAACACACGGGGGTAACAGCGTGTGTATTTAATCTGTGGACACACCTCCAGGACAGACAACAGAAATGGAGCAGGAAAGTGGGTCTGTTCTCAGGTCAGACAGTGTTTCAGGAAAACTTTTGTTTAGTCGCAGTCTGTGATAAACTACCAGGAAGACATCTTTTCCCTGGAGGGAACAACTATTAAGAGCACACCCTCATACTGTAACTCACACTGCAGGTCAAATACACAAAGACATCTGTAGCTGAAGCACTTTCACAATCTGCTCTCAAAATATATTGCGTTTAACATTTGAGCATACTGCGAAAAATACTAGTGGAAATATGTATGTCTTTGATCATCTCAGAAGACAAAAATAAATAATGTGAAGTCTGATTTATCTGGTTTGACTGTGTTGAATAAACTGGTTTATGTTACTACTATTATTATTATTATTATTATTATTATCATTATTTTTATTTTTATTATTATTATGTTACTTTACAAAGACAGCTTTAGTATCAGTCTGTCTGTGGTGTACTGACAGAGCAACACCTGAGACGTCTCTTACTTTTTTATCTGCTCTAGTTTGCTCTCCTCTGCTCGGATGTAGTCCTTCAGCGAGGTGACCAGGTCCTTCTCTGTGAACAGCAGGTCAGTCATCTGACCTGAGAACACACACAGTTTCAACATTTGGTAAAATAAATTGTCAGAAAATAGAGAAAACGTTTTCTCAGCGTCCAGCATCCATATTCAAACTGCTTTATTCTAATGGATTGAAAAACAAAAATACATTCACTGGCCACTTTATTAGGTACACCTGTTCAACTACTTTATCAATGCAAATAGCTAATCAGAGATCACGTGGCAGCAACTCAAAGCATTTACTCATGTAGACATGGTGAGGACGAGCTGCTGAAGTTCAAACGGAGCATCAGAATATTGAAGAAAGGTGATTCAAAAGTGACTTTGAACATGGCATGGTTGCTGGTATTTACTGGGATTTTCACGCACAACCATCTCCAAAGGACGGGACAGAGGATGTTCCCAAAAAGAGAACGTATGCAGTGAGCGGCAGTTCTCTGGGCGGACAAATCTGCAGCAACTGTGTGATGCTATCATGTCAATATAGACCAATATCTCTGAGGAATGTTTCCAGCACCTTGTTGAATCTGTGACACTAGGAATTAAAAAGGGGGTCCAACCCAGCACTAGTAAGGTGTCCCTAATAAAGTGGCCGGTGAGTGTACATTTAGTTTAAAATCATAGTGGATGATGATCTCTCTTTTTTGCCTCTTTTTCTGTTTCTTGTTTCTATTTATTTTCTGTTTATTATACAGACAGTTTCTGTTTTATTTATGCAGGTTTTCAGATATCTGTGGGAAATTTCTGCCTTCAGCCAAACGCTGAAGAGGTGAATGGATGTTTTTGTTATTTGGGTATTTGGGAGAACTGACTCTTAAAAAACAACTGATTCTATGAAATATGCAATTCACTGTTCTTCGGTTTGATATACTGTAGAAAAGTGATCTTGTTTGTATTTCTGTCTCTGGTCCATTTAAGAGGAAACCACGCCAGTGTGTCTCCATGTGTCTGAAACCGAGGAACAAAGGCAGCAGTTTTCTGGATTTTTTTTTAATCCTCCTTTCATTTGTTTATATCCACAGAGAGAAGCAGAGGAGTAAGATGCATTAATGAACAGGAGGAAAACAAACACTGGATTTACTCACCGATGGAGGTGAAGAAGTCATTGTGAGCCGAGCAGCAGCTGAAGAGGAGGATGTGGATCAACAGCCGACAGAAAGCCATCCAGCCTACAGAGAGAAAAACCAGCTGGACACACAAGGATAACATGAGTTTATTGATCAGACACTTCCTGATTTAAACCATCATTATGTTGATGTTATATTACAGAGACAAAGATCTTATATTGTTGCTTGTGTAAAGACAACATTTAACTTCTTGAATTAAAGAATGGGTTTGTGGGCAAAAGATGTATATTTCCAAGCTAAGTGATGGACAGAAAACTGATCTGCATTTATTTTTGTTAATCGATTAATACTTCGGAAATGCTAATCGCTCCTTACTAATAGTCCCTCCATTGTGAGAAGTTTCTGTTTTTTTCTGTTTTATATCTTTGAGTTATGGACTGATGGTCAGACAAAACAACAACTGAATTTATTAAGATGCAGAGACAAACTATTAACTTCTCTACTGTCTCGTAGGGGTGGGAATCACCAGAGGCCCCACAATATGATATTACCATAATGCACAAGTCATAATACAATATTATTATAAAATCTTATTATAACATTTTTATTTATTCCTTTTTTTTCAAATGCAAATTATGGCCCCAAAGGAAAACTTGTCAGCATCAACAATTTTATCAAATCAGATGAAGTTTTATATCTTTTCATCTTGCAGCAATATGTATCTCGTAAATCAGCTGAAAAGCAACTGATCATATTACTCTAGTAGGCTACAAAAAATTCAGTTTGTATTAGTAATATTAATAATTTATACATTAAAAAAATCATTACTTGGCATCCGTGTAATGACACAATACTTCCACACAAAATATCGTGATAATACGCTGTATGGATTTTTTCAAACTAAAGAATATCACAGTTCATTTAATGGACTTGAAGACTCGAAATTTTGACTTAACACTGTCCTACTTTTGACTGGGTATACTGAGCTTAACTTTTATCCTAACAGAAGAAAATTAATTTTTTTTCATTTTGAGTGTTTTATATATGTATTTATTTTATTTGTTTGTTTTTGTTTTAAATGGCTTATTTAACATCAGGCAAAGAGGCAACAATTTAAATTGTGCCTTTAAGCCAACACTGGCACGTTTACAGTGATGCTGATTAACAGGGATGTACTATATTGGATTTTTTGCATCCCTACTAATGTACGTTATTGTCACTGAAAATATAAATAAACACAAATAATATTAATGACAATAATAATAATGAGTTGCAAGTTCATAACAAGGTTAACTTATCTCAAATTTTTGAGAATAAAACAGTTTTTTTTTATTCACAATTTATTTATTTTTTTAAATCCGTTTTGTTTCCCTTGAGAAAACAAAACGATATTGTGAGTTATTATTTCTGTTGTTTGTACATTTAGACAAAAGTGCTTATTTTATCTCGTCATTTCAGATCCTGAGCTGAGCTGTCTGAAACTTTAACATAAATTTAACCCTTAAAAACCAGGATCTGGAGAGAAGCCAGGGCAGCAGCTCGACCTGTCCCAACATAACCCAGTGAACTGTGCAGGAATGTCTGAACTGGGAAGTTTTGTTCTGCTCACAGACGCCACAGACACAAAATAAACAAATATGAAGGTCGAAATGACAAACTAATATCTTTACCTCTGACAGCGGGGCTGTTTTGGAGGAACCCCTGTAGTAAAGTGGAGGAAGCAGCCGAGGAAATTTCTAGATAAACCCGAGTTCTGCACAGAGTTTCTGGCTAATTTCCTCCAGCCATAACGGGCACACAGAAGACATGACAGAGGAGATTTTACCGTTTAAATGACCGTGAAAACAAGAAATCCCACGGTAGTTTAAAGACGGAGTCAACAAAATTCCCCAAATTCCCACTTGTGTTGCTCAAGAGTCAAGCTAGCACCAACAAACACACACAACTTCTTCTTCTTCTTCCTCCGCCTCTTCTTCTTCTTCTTCTTCTCCGTCTGCTCCGCTGCTTCTTACAAAATGGCGGCTAAGAACCTTTTGCCGCCACCTGCTGGACCGGAGTGTGGATCACTACACTGAACTACTAAACAGTGGTGTTTAGCTAGTCATCAGTTGTTTAATAAAAAAGGGCTTTAAGAAATTATCACATTAAATGAAAGCTTAAGGTCTTGGCTTGAAATGGGTATCCCTTTAATTTTTACAACTTATTGTAACAAGAAGTAATTAACCATTAAAGACACTCTGACACAGCCAACCCTCACAGTGTAAGGGGTTAACTGTCCCTATAGTTATCAATGGGTTTAAGGGGAAAAATAATTTAAAAAACCGTGTAACTTAGTGTTTTTTTTTTAAAAAAGATATAAACACCAGATACGTTTTAAAATGAATACCACCTCTATAATAGTAGCCCACTCATCAACTCAATGCCCCTTGTGTTTACACCATGACTTTGAACCAGGTGTTTGAATTATTCTCTGTAATGAGAAGTAAAATGAAGGAATTTACACTTTTGAAAAAAATCTACACTTTGTTAAAGCCGTTGTTTCATAACAATTCATTATGAATATATCAATAAATGAAACAGTGAGATTGGAACAGGTTAAACTCCATCACAATATGACCAGGAACTTTTGTTATAAGGTGCAACGGCCGAGGTTAAAGTATGAAATATTGTTTTTGAATGAGGAACTACAGCAACACTGTGTGTGTGTGTGTGTGTGTGTGTGTGTAATCAAAAACACCTGAGAACATATGGACTGTCTATGTGATCTAACATCCAACCCCAACTGACCTCTTGACAAACATTTTAGTCTAGCTAGCACATGGCTTTAGCTTGCTAGCTAAATGTTGACTCGAATCAAAGCGATGACCTTTGACTCTTTAATAAGTGTTTGATTCTTAAATAACTACTAACCTACAAGCTTTTAATGCAAAAACAACACCAACAAGAAAAGTTACTCTGACCCATAAACATTACAAAATATTTCCTCACTTCAGTGTTTTGTGTGTGTTCCACAAAATGACCAGCTCAACATGAGCAGGACGTCAGGCCAACTGTTTGATATCAACATGTCACAGCGCCCTCTAGTGCGGCTGTAATAAGCACTGTGACAACCAACCCTGGTCTCCCCCAAAGTCTGCTTTGGTATGAACTTCAGAATAAGGGCTGTGTTTGAGGATAAGATGGTTTCTGTTTACTGAATACATTTTGTTAGTGACAGTGACTGAACAAAAACTTGATCCGTACCACAAAAGTTTCTCCAAACAAAAAAAGGTAAAACAAGTGTCATTTAAAGTGATCCATAGATTTTATCTAGCACAACATTTGTGGGTGACACTGGTGTGAACTTCTCTTTTTGTGAATTGTATCCTGAAACATGCTCCCATTTATTTTTGTCCTGTAATTTTACATAGGCACTGTGGAGAGATGTTAAATTTATAGCTGACAACATTATCTCAGATTTTACAATTTACATTCACAAATGTAATTTATAAACAAAAAAAAAAGGTTTTAACTGTGTAAAATTAGACCACAAACCACAGGCACTCACGGTGGGTAAAGTTTATTGTAAAGGTGCATCTTATTAAACATTGATAAACAGTGCAAAACACATCCATCTGTTCAGTGACCTCCTCTGTCAGGTGAGTCTTTGGCGTCACTCAGGAAAAAATATAACGTCACTTTACACTGAAAACAGATACAAACCCCACAGGTTATCATTTATCGTCGTATCAAACAGTGATATTTACATTACGTACAAATATTGTACACAAATTGCAGCTGTAAGTGTGTCTGGAGAGCCAGTGAAACAGGCCATGAAGAAGAGGAGGGTGTTATCTCAGTGTGTTCACAGACTTCAGTACATTGTGTTCAAAAATACAGTGTCCAAAGTGCTTTACATTACGTACAGATATGTGTGTGTCTGTTTGTAGAAAACATCCTGAGGAAGAAGCTGCACGACTGTGAACACAACTCACCGTTAAAGAGGCGTTAAAGGAAAATTTAGCTGCAGTTAAACATCAATAATAAGATCCGTCGTCTTGCAGTGATGAAGTGCTGTCATTTGTTCTTACAGATTTATGCGTCTTCAGTCTGTGATTCCTAAAGTTTCCTTTAATGTCTTGAAGCACTCTGTAGAGGGGAGTCACACACATGTCGCTGTGAGTCAGTGTTCGAGTGTTGGTCAGGCCACAGTCAGGAAAACAAAATACTTACCAAGAATAAAGTTAAAATATATGAAGAAAAAAGTTGAAATTTTGAGAAAAAAAAAAAAAAAAAATCAGGAATATTTAAATGAAAATTTGTGATTTAAGACAAATGTAAAATTTTAAGGAAAAAGTAATGTAAAATCAGAATAAAGTTTTAAAAAGTTGTTTTGTTGACTTTTTGAAACAAAAATGTATTATTATCGTGTTAAAATGCTACAAATATTTTAAAAAAATGTAATATTTTGAAGAAAAAGTTGTAATTATTCGACTATAAAGTCATAAAATTTCAAAAATAAAAATTCAAGATAAAAGTTGCAATTTCATGAGAAAATCTAAAATTTTGTTAAAAAATAAAGTAATAATATTTTAAGAAATCCCCAAAATTTTATGGAAAAAAAGTATTTATAGAATTAATAATTTTGGAATATGTAATATTTAGACAAAATTTCAAGAAAAAAATAATCAAAATTTTCACTTACAATGTCATATTTTGCACTTAATATCTCATGTTGAAGCGAAATTAAAAATTAATTTGGTGTATCTGTAATATTTTGCCTTTAAATTTGCTTTTATTTATCAAAATATGACTTTTTAATGTCATTTTATTTTACTCTCAAAATGCATCTTTTTCTCCGAAATTTTCCTAAAATATTACAATTTTTTTTCTCAAAATTTCAACTTTTTTTGTCGTTTTTTTCTTTTTTCTAAAAATATTTCAACTTTTTCTCAAAAACTCAGATTTGTTTGCCAACAGTGGCCCTGACACTCTGTCGTACTGGTTAATTAATGAACATTGGTTTCAAACAATGGCTGCTTCAGGAAGAAGTCCTCGCTCTGTCATTCTGAAAATGTTTCCCGTTGACAGTTAATCCACGACAACAAAACAGACATCAAACGTCACCAAACAGCTGTTTTAAACAGTTTCAGGTGATTTTGTTTTTTGTCCAAAGTTCATCAACAGTCCTCCTAAAAAGTAGATTATGAAGAGTTTGGCTTTCAGCCGTTTACATGAATCATGTACATCATCATATACGTCATGAGATCTGAAGCCTTGTCCATGCCCCGTTCTTGTTTAGCTTCTGTTCTGCTGGCTTTAACTCATCAGTGTGTTTTAGCTCACAGACACTTTCTCTCATTTGTCTTTGTGGAAAAGCTAAAACTTCATACTGAGAATTTACTGCTGCACTGGACAATGAAATCTGAGTACCTTGTTACTCTACAGGTCCAGTGTGTAGAATTAAGAGGCATCTAGCGGTGAGATTCAAGAACTGAAACTTCTACTGTGGTCCAAGTGTGTTGGGAAACTACGGAGGCTGATACTACAATGCAAAAATGCGAATGGCCTGATCTAGAAGTGTTTGGTGTGTCTGTTCTGGGCTACTGTGGAAACAACACTGTGGACTCCATAAACAAGGACCCACTCTGATGAAGACATAAATGGTTCTAAGGTACCAAAAACACAATGACACCTATTTTCAGGTGATTATAAAATATCCATCCATTTTAAACTGCATATCCAAAGCAGGGTCATCATAAAGACCAGTGTCCTTAACCAAGCTAATGATAAATAGTCTATGTCTTCAAATGAGTACTTTCTAATCAACAGCGTTTTTGCTTGTTACTGTTGCTACAAATGTTATCAACCATAAATAAAAAAGTTTCAACCACAAAATGTGATCAGGTTTTGGACCTTGTCCACTTTTGTGTCTGGGTCAACTGAAGACTAACTTGGCAGAGATGGCTGCCATCTTGTTTTTACATGGATTGGTGTATTGTGGTCTTACTGACAGTAACTGGCACGAAAAAGTGTCCACGAACGAGGACAACAGGTCTAAGTAAAGCAAAAAAAAGTATAAGTTGCAGTTAACCCAAAAGAACATGTTGGGACAGTTGTGTCGTGGCTGAAGTCAACACATCATAAGATCTTCTCTAGTTTTGTTTTTGATATCTGTGTTATTTAATATGACCGTATCTATAGCTGGAAAAATATGCATGAAGAAAACTGGAATGTGGCTAAAGATTGCTGGTGTATCTTCCTGTAAAAGATGCTAAAGCAAAGTGATTAAGAAATATATATCTTAGTAAAACTGACAAGGTGTAATATCTCTGTGAATATGGACAAAAAAACTAATAAAGAAAAACTGTGAGAAAAACACACTGCGAGATTGAGGCTAGTTCACAGAAACTAGTTTCAAAAAGAAGCAAAAGAGCTCTCTGTACTTCTGTGAGAAAGATTTATATTTCTGCTTCTGTTCTGCTGCTCATTCAGGGCAGTAACAGACAGGTGGAAGTAGCAGGTCATCGTCATCATCATCATCATCATCGTCGTCCTCGTCTCAGGTTTAAGAAAAAAATAAGACTCAGTGGTGTCAAATGGGTGATGGTGCGTTCACTGACAGGTCCAGCTGTTAGGATATTTTACAGCTGTTCCTGCAGCTCTGCGCAGACGGGCTGAGCGGCGGCGGCCGGATTAGTTTGGGTTTTTTCAGCAGCGTCCCTCCCGTTCTCTTGGTGGCGCCGTGGTGAGCGTTGGCGGTGACGGAGTAGGAGCGTCCATGCATCATGCGGGCGTTGAGGCCATTGGCCATGGAGAAGGACTTCAGGTGAGACTTCAGAGCCAGAGGGAGGGGGAGTTTATCGACCAGGTGGACCGGAGTGCAGGAGACGATGGAGCGACAGCACAGGTCCTGAAGACTCAACACTGAAAGAGAGAAAATAAAAATGTAACTGTTTTGGATGACGGTCAGTATTACACGTAGTTATTTTTATGTCATAACTCAAACAACAACACAAGTTATAGGACAATAATTTATCTTTTTGTCTATCCTGCATCCTCACATGTGGACATTACAATTTGGGATTACTGCACTTTGTACTTCATTAGCTTAAAATAGACCTCTTGTCCTCGTTAGTGGACAATTTTTGTGCCATCTAGTGGTAACTAAAGTACAATACACTAATCCATGTACAAACAAGATGGCAGCCATCTCTGCCAAGTCTGCAGCCAATCCTGACACAAAAATGGACAAGGTGCAAAACTTGATCAAATTATAGCAGTCCTTTAAGCTTGTGGATGGCTGGCAGTCTTTGGTGGCTCCTTTTTACGAGAAATTACAAATGTGTACCAAACAAAAGCTGGTGTCTCAGGGGTTAATAACAGAATGAAATATTTTCATTTTAATGTCACATTAAAATTAAATCACAGCACGGACATCAGAGTGATGAGGTGCTATGCGTTTCAGTGTTGTCCAGCAGAGGGCAGCAGAGACCTGCCAGTACTTCAGTACCCTTGATACAGAACATTATCATTACATGAGGAGGCGAAAGAAATCTTTCTTGTTTTTAAGAGGTAGATTTCATCAAAAACATTCCAACAAATGAACCCCCATAAAACCACCTTTTACTGAATACTTCCTTCCCCACTGCACTGTGCTGACTGACCTTTGTTGGGCCTCCACAGGCGCTCCATGCCGTGTCTCATCAGCACAATGCGAGCGAGTTCGGTGAACGATTCGGTGATGTTGAAGTTACACAGCGGGCTGACCTCGAAGAAGGTGACGCCCAGCTTCTCCGCATACACCTGTGCCTGCTCTGTGGTCACCTGGCGCTTGTAGGCCAGGTGCAGGCGGTTCCCCACAAGGATCTTGGGCACTCCTGGGGCATGCTGGGTAAAAAAAACACACAAATAGAGGATTGTAACAGGAGCCGTTTGGTGGATACTGATTCACTTTGTTGGCCTTTCTGGGATCCCAGGTAAGAACTGGTTTCTAAGGAACCCCATCAAATCTTAACAGACAACATCAGATCAAACAAAAGTGTCGTAATCAATATTTGGGGCATATTCCTTCAGTGTGTGTGTGTTTCTATACTTGTATATCTGTTGTTGTGAGGACCACTATCACATACAGCAAAGTGAGGACAGTTTGGGCTGTTTGGGGGTTCTTGGTTTTGAGTTTCATGTTACAGTCAGGTTTAGGCATGGCTGGAGCACAGGTGTCACCCATTGGTTTGTGGCCTCCTGTTTTTGAGCCTCAAGTTTTGGCCGTTGCCATCTTGGATTTTTGGAACCAGAAGTGACCATGTTCGAACAGGAGAGGGGAGCTCAGCAAAATGCTAGCTGCTACCTTAGTTAGCACGGTGCATTTGCAGCTATGGTTATCTGTGAAAATGCTAATACTACTTTTCGCTAACAAAAAATAGGCTTGAAACCATTAAAACAAAGTTCACTGACATGAAAAACTAAACTTTCAACTCCTTAGAGGGTCTTTAAGCACAATCAAACACTGAACTCATAAACATAGCCACAGTGATGGGTACATCTTTACTGTGAATCTGGGTTACGCAGTAGTTATGTTACCTAACCAATATTGTCATCTTGGTAGTGACTTGTAATTGGACAGAACCCACCTGTTACACAAATAACCTTTTTTCAGCAACATGTAACCAATTCTGTTGTGGTTCCTATGACTTGTTTTAAAACGTTCAAAGCGTTTCCATTCCCAAGAGTTGGAAAAAGTAATGTAAAAAGTTCCCAACTTTACTACTACTGTTTACTTCTGCTGTGCATTGTGTAACACCCTCCGTTGATGACACATCCTTAACTACAATGGTTTCACCAAAAACTGGTCAGAAAACTTGTAGATTCAAAGCATCAGTCAGAGACCCCTCAGTCGAGCAAGACTGCTTCTAGTCCAGCATTTATAATTGTTGCTATTATTATTTTTTTGCTAGTCACTGTGCTGTGCGGTGCACTTCAGGGGACATCTGGGTCCACAGATTTTTCTGTGGAATGAGCCCTCCTGACTTTTACTCTCCTCTTTGGTGCAGGGAACTGCAGACAAGCAGACAGCTGCACGGAGGAAGAGCGGCTTTGCACTGTAAAGCTCTAAGGCAACATTATCTTCTGTCTTCTGCTCGGAAGATTATACGACACAGTCTCTGGCTTTTGTTTGATATCTTGTATTGGCAAAAAATGTTGCACATTTTCAAACCATAGTTAGCACCGTTAGCTTGTTTATTATATTACATAAATGCTGCTGTCATACTGGCTGTCCCACTGAGCCCCATTCCAACTTTAAAAATGTATATGATTTTTTTTTTTAAAACCACCAAATATTTATATTGAACAGCTGAATCTGATTTGACTGACATAATTCTGAGTCGTTTACAGCCCTAGAAATGCAGGCTGATTCGCAGGATGGCACCAAGGTTCAAGAATCCTGAACAGAACCAGTTCAAGAACAAGAGCAATCTTGATGGAAAAGGGTTAAAGGTGGTCACGCCCTTAATCATGCTTAACTTTAAGCCTTATTCACATTAAAACAAGTGAGTTTTGTATAAAAATGACCGCAGTTGTTACAAATACTGAAATTAGCTACTGAGACCAAAACTGTTTTTGTACCAGGCTGTAAACATGTTTATTTCCTAACATGGGGGTCTGTGGGGACTGACTTGCTCTTGGAGCCAGCTTCAAGTGGTCATTAGAGGAACTGCAATTTTTGGCACCTTAGCCTTGGCCCCAGTTTTTAGCTCCAGAGGTCGTCGCTTGGACTGGAGAATACATAAGGGTCTAAGGGTCCTCACAGGTGTACAAGTACAATATTGTGTGTGTGTGTGTGTGTGTGTGTGTTAGTGTAAGGACCTAAGCCTTAGACCGATACATAGTCTGCAGTCAACAGTAACGTCAATCACTGTTGGTTTGAGTCTGAACATGAGATTGAGGGGTTTTAGGGCAGGTTATAACCTGCTGGAATGAAAGAATGCAGATGATTTCTGTGGCAACAGACATAAAATTGTACAGCCACCACACTTAGTCTTGGATCTAACCCCGGACACACAGCTAGGTGGGCTCTGAAAAACAAGAATCTAATTAAATTGGTCAAATTGCTGGTAGTACCCTGGTACAGTGTGTGTTGTGTTCCTGTTTGAGAGCAGCATTGTTTGCAGTGAGTGGGTTGTTGTTGTGAACGTGGCTGACTCATTCGGAGAGGAGCTGAGATTTAATAACATCTGAATGGTAAACAATGCGCTGAGTGCAGAGAAATATCTCTTCAGATGTGACGATAAAACACAGAAACTTCAGAAACACACGAGACTGATTGATGGATGGATCACTGACCTCATCTATCTCTTTGATCCACCTGTCGATCCCATCAAAGGACCAGCGGTTGGTGATGTCGTACACCAGAATAACTCCCTGAGAAACAGAAGGAGGGGAAGTTCTTGTAAATGACAATTAAAGTGTCAGGCAAGCTTTAACTATAATTTATGACTAATTCACTCGATTTGAAAACAAAAATCACCTTGTAAACAGAAGGTGAAAACTAGATGTCGACCAGTTTATTAGTTTGACTGATTAATGGGTGCCAAGAGAACGTTTTACAAACTATCGTGATTAACATAACTTGGCTCACATGGTGGCAGATGGCTGCACGGCCTCCTGCAGTCACACAGTGTAACTTAGTGTACTGTACTTCATTTGAACATGTTTTTTTTTTTCTTGAGGTGAATGCCTTACACTTATGAAAAAACATCCATGCACTTATCCGAAGCAAGGTCTCAGGGGCAGCATGCTGAGGAAAGGACCCCAGACGTCCCTCGCCCAAGCAACACTTTCCAGATCTGACTGAAGGATCCTGAGGTGTTCCCAGGCCAGATGAGATATGTAATCCCTCCAGCATGTTCTGGGTCCGCCCCGGGGCCTCCTACTAGTGGGACGTGCCTGGAACACCTCTAACGGGAGACGCCCAGGAGGATCCTGATCAGATGCCCGAACCACCTCAACTGACCCCTTTCGACACAATGGAGCAGCGGATCTACTCCAAGCTTCTAACCCTATCTCTAAGGCTGAGCCCAGACACCCCACAGGGGAAACTCATTTCGGCCGCTTAAATCCGCAATCTCATTCTTTCGGTCACTACCCAGAGCTCATGACCATAGGTGAGGGTTGGGACGTAGATGGACCAGTA
>JAPZEB010000014.1:4315405-4326257 GCA_029783705.1 Chaetodon striatus | reverse complement strand
CAGAGCTGTCAGAGCTGAGGTATGAAGGGGAACACACACACAAACACACACACACACACACACACACACACACACACACACACACACACACAGATCAAAACCAGCCCTGACCTCGACCTGAATACCTGCCCGCCCTGAAGTGATAAGAGTCCGTTTGAATCCTCCACCCTGACCTCCATACCTCTGTTCACATCACCACTAATGGAAGAAGTATTTAAATCCTTCACAGCAGTAATAGTTGCCTGCACTGGGGCCTGTGAGGTGGGGGCCCATAGAGAGCATGGGCCCTCCAACAATGTGCTTGGTGGAGAATGGGCCCTTATGTGTGACTGGCACCTTGGAAATCTGCCTGTGTTCAAAGAACAACTCTCATTTAATTAAAACCAGGGCCATGTGCTATATACGCCCCTGACAAAGGGAAACATGTTTATTTTTTTCTTTTTGCAAACTAATTAAAGTATTAAATTAATAATTTCTTATTTTCTTTGGTATTTTTTGTTATGTACAGATATGCAGTGATGATTGTTGGGTATATGTACATTGATATTATCCAGTGTCAAGTCTCTGATCACGTGACAAGACAATATGTGCACTGTCATAACTACCTCCTGCCACTGACTACCAGACTGTGAAAATACTCGACTACAAGTCCTGCACTCAAAACCTTATTGAAGTATAAGTACGTGTATTCAAAGTGTATTTGAAGTACTTAAAGTAAAAGTCTGTAAAATGTTTTTTGTTGAATATTCCTGCTGCTTTAATGTGTCTGTGTCATGTTCCTGCTGCAGATGTTTCAGGTTGAGCTCGTTTTAACTCCTTTATATCCTGTTGGGTTATATCAGCTACACACCATGGTCTATAGTATCATCATATGTTTGACTGGTTGTTCTGTGAGAATCATGAATCTCTTGACAGTCTGAAAAATAGCCTGTTTTCAGCTTCGTGACTTTTCCAGCTGATCCGAGACAGTTTTTAAAGAGTTTATTTAGCGACACATAAAGGAACACTTCATCCTTCAGTTTCTCACAAACACTCGACATCAACACACCGACAGGACACACTCTCCTCTCATTGTTCATGTAAACATGAGAGAATATAAACCTGAGAGTCTCATGATAACAGACTGACTCAGAGTCAAGGACACGACGGCTTCACATTGATGAAATCTCACAAGATAAAAAAGTTCAGAGGAGCTTTGAACCTGCAGCAGAACTCTCGCTAAAACATCTTTGAATCAGCCGTCTGATACTCAGACTGCTCTCTACAACAAGAATTCAGCTGTCAAAGGCAGGTGCACATACGACTCCGTTTATTACAAGTTAAAGCTGAACAACTGTGTCAGAGAATATCTGTCTTTTCTCAAGTACTGTTCTTAAAGGAGCAGTGTGTCAGATTTAGGGGATTTAGTGGCATCCAGCAGTGAGGATTACAACCAGCTGAAACTTCTCCTGGTCAGAATTCCTTTAGGGTTCATTGCTCAAGAGGTTTTTACACGTTACAAATCAGTGTTTGTGATACTTTCAATACTTTAACTACATTTTATTATAGGGGAGACAGGGTTGGTTGGCACGCAGGTCACAGACACACAGATGTAACATCAAAATGTTTGCTTTCTTCACCTGCACTCATCTATGATGTTAAAACATCTGAAAGGTGAGGGTGAAATTTTAGTTTCACAGTATTAAAAGTAAAAAAAATAGTCTGTGAACTAAACATATTATAAACTGTGTTCGGTAACGAGACCCACCTGCCACTTCCTGGTGTGTCGGTCAGCTACAGCAGCACCATAGAGAGAATTATGTATAAGAACGGGACAGTGCGCCGACATTGTTCTGCAGGTATAGGAGATATGAATGGAAACACATCCAACATTTACTAACATCACCCAGATGTGCAGATCACCAGGACGATGAAAAAACAGAGGCCAGCTCCTTATCCCCGCTGCTTTCAGGCGGCCTCAGGACGCAAAAGCAGTAAAAGTAGTAATGTGTAACTCCCAACACTGAAAGCAAAACAGTGCACAGTTTATTTTCAGATAATATTACAGTGGACATCACATTGATTTTTTACTTGAGGTCTTCCACCTGAGCAGAGAGTTAGGGAGTCAGGGAGGAAGGTTTGATGGGCCCCAGTGCTCACTGTAATGACCGGCCCTATGTATTATCTTGACACTGGACAACATCAACATACACATTACCCAGCAATCATCACTGCATATCTCACAAAAAGATCCAATAAAATGAATCATGTAATTTATTTATAGATTTTATAGCTTATGTAGAAAAAGCATATAGTTCTGTCTTAGATAGCTCTGGAGTATATAAAAAATAAAAGTGAACCATGATGTAGATGGGTTTGTCTTTTTGAAGACATAAATAGCACATGGCACGATTTTTAAATTAGGATCATCCTTTTTTTTTTTTACACCATTCCTCTTTAAACACAGGTATTTTATATTCAAGGTGGTAATCTGAATCACTTGCAAGGGCCCGCTCTCTCTACGGGCCCCGGTGAGAGCACACTGCCTGCACTGTCTATATTTACACCCCTGGAAAGAGTTCATGTGCTCTGTGACAGAGATAAAAAATCGCTTTGGTAGACACACAACATTGACGTTGGTTATTGACGTTCTGGGACGCTGTGTCAGCTTCAGCCTGTTACATGCATTGTCTGTTTTCAAAATACACTTCTGTTTTCACAGGAAATGTACAGTTTGGATACAGTCTCTTTCAAAATAAAAGCACTGCATCGGTACAACACCGCGACTTGACTTTCTTTTTCTCCGACATCAAACACACATGGTTGGGTTTAGACAACAAAAGCACGTGGTTGGAATCTTACAGGACGTGAACACCACTCTCAGGTGAAAGCTGGTGTTTGTTGGACCCATGCCCCACCCCTCCTGATTGCCCCAGTCAGGCTTATGCACCTTAATTTCATCCTTGTCCCACTGCGTTTCCCCCCACTGGGCACCGTTAAACTATAACGGCAACCGACGGCGTATCATGCAGACATTAAAGGATGCCTTTTTTTCATTGGTTTCTGACGCTGCAAGTCACTGCACAAGTGCCGGATTTCAATGACTTTGGAGTGAGACCAGACTCACTCGAAGCATTGTGGTTATTAAGTTAATGTAAAGACAACGTGCAACTTTTTCCCCATCGACCGATCAACTGGTTGAAGAGCTGGCAGAATGTCTTTGGTTGATTAAAGACTTTACATTTTACATTTTTTACAGCTGAGACTTTAACCTTTCATTTGCTGCTGGTGAGAATAATCTAACATAAATTATGCCACAAAAAAATTAAAGAGTGAAAAGCGTGTCAACCAACCCCGGTCTCCCCTATTTACATACTTAAACTGAAGGAATATCTTTAATATTATTACTTTTAACTGTAACAGAGTATTTCTACAGTGTGGTATTAATATTTTACTGCAGTAAATGAAGGAACACAGAGTCTCAGTCACACGTGTTATAAACCAACTGTCCCTTTTTATTTTACAGCTTCTGAAGATGAGTTAGTCTTGAAGAGTTCTGATTCAAACAGGATTTCTGATATTTGGAGCAGAACTCTTCACATTTCTCCATAAATTCATTTGAACCTCAGAAAATATCTTCAGTATAAATATAAACAGGTACAATCCAGATACATTGAACAAATACAGTAGATTTGATTATATTAATAATACTGACCTTCCTTTTTATACAAAGTTCTGTCGTCACATAAAAATAAAATAAAAACATGTACATCAAATTTACATTCTGACACTGCGCAGTGCAGCTCAACTGATTCAGACACTTCTGGTTTGAGTCCAACTTTTCTTACATGAATATTTTTAAGATGTTGGAACAAGACAGAAAAAGACTTTTTACGCACACACATTCTTTACTTTTCTGTAAGAAAACAAGTGTTCCTGACTCTGTGGCTGATGAGGGTCGGTGTGTTTTGCTGCTTGTGCATTAAAGTAAAGATAAAAGTTTGTTGCAGCAGCAGAGAGTCGTTTTCAGTTGAGGCACGAGCACTTGCACTCTGATATGACCGGGTACTGAACGGGTATCCAGGCGCATTTCAGAGCCCCCTTTTTCTGCAGGCAGCGCCATCGCAGGATCGTAAAATGAGTCGATTTGGCAGCTTTGCAGAACATCCCTTCAGGGATCGAACAAGACCGCTTATTGTAGCAGCTCCCCACCTTCAGGTAGCGCGGCCAGAATCTGCTGCCCAGGTCGTTCCATGCGTAAACAACCGGGCACACGGTGTAAGACCACAGCCACAGTTGCAGCCTTCTCCGGAGTTTTTTACTCGGCTTCTGCTTCTTGCCGTGCTGGACCTCGAACTCCATGGCCCGGATGTCTTTGGGCATCGCTCCGGAGAGCTTCTGCCGCAGGTTCGCCTCGCTCGCGTCCTCGCTCCCCGCGTACTTGTCCTCCGGCGGGGAGAGGGACATGGAGTGCGGGTCGAAGTGGCTGCCCAGGGCGCTCCTGAGCTCCGTCTCGTTCAGGTCCTTCTCCCGAGGATCCAGAACCGGATCCGGGTCCTCCTGTATGTCCAGTATGGGCAGAGTGTCACTGGGGATGGGCCGGAGGAGATAGTAGTGTTGGCACATGCCCTCCTCTATCCTGAAGCCCAGAGAGAGCACGAGCACAAACACAGCCCACAGGTAACACGAGTGATCCATCTGAGCGGCTCCAGGTGACCCAGTCACAGTGTTCACAGGTAATCCTCCACGAGAAACACACGCGCGCCCCGCGGAAGATATCCAAGTCAGAGCTGAGCGCGCGCAGCAGACGCACCGCTCGCACCGGGGGAGGAACCGCACGAGCTCTCCAAAACTTCTCAGTAACTTTCAGACGTCAGAGAGACACCTCACAGTCCATGACCCGGGTCCCCGCTGGAGAAGAGACGGACTCAGCCCCGAGCTGTCCCGGTCAGCAGGTCCCGGTGAGACGGCTCAGCGGCCCGCAGGTCGCTGCTCTCAGTCCGCATGTTGGCGCACCGGCTGCTGCTCCTCTGCTCCTCCTCTGCTCCTCCTGCAGCCCAACTGAAGGCGCCTCTGACTGCACCCGAATATCCAGCAGGGCGGTGATGTAACCCCGCTCCCTCCTCCCACCCCGCGGAAACACGCACAGTTTACACACAAGCACCCTTATTATATTAATGATGATGACGTAGTTTCAGCAGTAGAAGTGATAGTAGGCTGACAGTAGTAGTAAGACATGAGGAGACACATCAGTCTCTGCACAAGCACTCAGGTCAATAAAAACACTCCATCAGGAGTACAGGAAAAGGAGGTTCAGACTTACAGGGAGCAAAGTAAACTTAAATCATTACAGTCTACACGTGCATCGTATTTATTAAGATGATATATGTGTAAATGTAAAGGAGTACAGACTGCAATATTTCTGCTGCCTCTGGAATGTACCACAGTAAAGTGACTGAAGTTCAGGGACGTTAAAGTCAATATATATTGATGTATAAATGTCTTGAATAACTTTGCTGACTGGATGTGAGCGGTGTGCAGTGCTGGTTGCAGTGGGAGGACTGGTGTTCATTCAGTGGATGCAGTGAGTGATGGTGATGGTGGAGCTGGTGGTGGTGTTGGTGTTGGTGAAGATGAATGCAGTGGTTGTTTTAGTGGTGCTGGGGGTGATTGCAGTGGCAGTGCTGGTGTGTGTTGAAGTGTGTGTTGCAGTGTGTTGATGTGAATGAGGTCCAGTGCAGCAGTGTACGAAAGCAGCTTGGTCGCTAAAAGAAAATGTTGCCATTTTACATTTCTCCAAACCACAGATACGTTACATTTGTACATTATACGTCTTTGATCAGCGTTTCTAAAGTGATGTAGTATATGAGCTGACTCTGTGACCAGGAGGTGGAGGCGACACCTGCCAAGCTACAGACCACTGTTTAAGACCAACAAACATAAAAAATGGTTGAGTTTTAGCGAGTCATCACTGTATTTCCAGCAGCTTCTTCGTCACTAAATGTGGGGATTTTATTGCGGCTCATTGTTGTATTTCCACTGAGAATAGTGCCACAAAAAGTGGTTGTTTTTTAGCGAGTCATCACTGCATTTCCAACGGCTTTTTAGCCACTGAACATGGGCGTGTTTGCAACCTATCGCCGTGTTTTGTTTTTTAGCGAGTCATCACTGCATTTCTTGCAGCTCTCTAAGATAAGATAAGATATTCCTTTATTAGAAATTTTCCAGCCCTCAAACATGGATGTTTTTTAGGAACCAGCTGCTGTGTTTCCACTGGGGATGGTGCCACAAAAAGCGGTTGTTTTCTTATTGATGAAGCAGTTGTTTTTTAGCAAGTCATCACTGCATTTCTAGCAGCTTCTTAGTTACTGAAAATTGGTGTTTTACTATGACTCATCCCTGTGTTTCCACCGGGATCGTGCCACAAAAAGCATTTGTTTTTTAAGCAAGCCATCAATGTGTGTCTTGCAGCTTTCAGACATGGATGTTTGTTCTTTAGCGACCATTTGCTGTGTTTCCATCGGGGATGGTGCCACAAATAGCAGTTTTTTTTGTTTTTTTCCTGCATTTCTTGCTGGGATAATGCCATGAAAAGCTTTTTTTTTTTAACAGAGACATTGATGTGTTTCCTGCTGGGATTGTGCCACGAAAAGCGAGTACTTTAAAGCTCCAGTGCGTAGGATTTAGGGGGATATATTGGCAGAAATGGTATGTAATATATAAGTACATTTTCTTATGGTGTATAATCACCTGAAAACAAGAATCGTTGTGTTTCCGTTACCTTAGAATGAGCCCCTTAGGTCTGTAAAGAGAGCTGGTCCTCGTCTATGGAGATTGCCATATGGGTCCTGCGGTGGGTCGCACACGTAACATATCAAAACATCACACCCGTCCTGCCCATGATCCTGTCCTGTTTGATGTCCTGTTTTTCAGACACCGTTTTGGAGCTGTCATTACTTCCTGTGGGGGATTAAAAGTGAGAAAAGTCTATGCCTCCTTGAACAGGCAGTATAAAAGTGGCTTAAGTGAGCTCATGTACAACGTCACTTTAGAGACGCTGATACGATACGTATGACATGTCCAGATGTAACGTCTCTGTGTTTTGCAGAAACGTTCAATGCCATCGTTTTCTTCTGGTAACTGGGCTGCAGGTACCAATGCAACAGATGACTTTTAATTTAACGTGAGTTCTTATTTAAACACGGGCCTGCTCTCTCTACATGCCCCCCCACCCCACGGGCCCTGATTCAACCGCACTGTCTGTATTTACGCCCCTGAGCAGACGCGCAGACAGACAAAGTATCAGAAGAACTCTTAAAGTGTATTCAGACTGAAGCAGTGGAGCTTCTCTTCACTTCACATCAAACTGTTGTTTTATGTCTTTTCATAAAGTTGAACTCAACAGCGGCGTCCATCTTCAGCTCAAACTGATCCAGTCAGGGTTTCAACTGGAAGAGACGAACTGAAACATATATCAGAGTTCATCTGAAACTTTCTTCAGCCTCAAACTGTGGAAAATCCTCGACTGCGAGGGAAATAAAATCACACGTCAGAATAAGTAAATCAGCCTGAAGCTTAAATCATGCAACATTTTCACTGGAGTCTGGTTTGTTTCCACACGCTGACGGCGCTTTACAGTTAACTCCTGAAGCAATTAAATATTTCAGTGTAGAAAATTTAATTAAGTAGGATTAACTCGGCTGATTGTGTTTCATTTTCTCTGAGAAATATTTGGTTTAAAGAATAAATATGAGGCTTTTTCTGCAGTTAAACTCTAAAGTGTTGAAGAAAAGTGCTTTTATGGTAAAACGTTAATCCCAGCAGCCTATAAACGAAGTGTGGAAGCAGATAAAGACACTTAAACGGTCACAATTCATTGGGTCGGTCAGCAGCTGGGACTCCTGCAGCCTGCGGGCAGAGACCGTTGGTATGTTTGCTCATGTTGTAAAGGTTGAATTATGAGGCTGATAAAAAAACAACTCTTGTCTGAGACACTAATGCAGAAGAAGCCGGGTGGAGATAAAGGGCCGACTGTGCTGCTCTGGACCGCGCTGAGACGGGGGACAAACAGGCCCTGAATGTGTGGACCTGGTTCCTGTTGGGTTAATGTGTCCACACGGAGCTGTAACGCTGCAGCGAGTGGTGTGACCTGAGAGCAGCGGCAGCTTTCTTTACTCTGTGAAAGGTCATTAGTGACAGGAAGACTCTGCGTCATAAAGTCACATCACAGGCCGGACACTGTGCAGCTTTAATGGTTTGTGGTTGAGGAGACGTTCCTCAGTTCACCAGCAGCAGCGCTGGGTAAGGTTACTTTTAAAAGGAACTTATGTCAGAGCGTTACCTGCTGAGAAAAGTAACTCATTACAACAAACTAAAAGACGCTTTGTGACTCTCTGCAAATACTGGTTATGTTGTCCAGAGGGCGCACTGTATGCCGACCTTTCAATAATTTGACTTTACCGTCACTGCACAGCCCATCACATTCTCACTCCAACCTCGTCACATATTGATGCTTGGTCATGGACCTTCTTCGTCCAGATATGACATGCAAGGTACCCTGGGTGTGTTGGCTGATGACGTTCTGGGACGCCGTGTCAAGTTCGGCCTGTCACCTGCATTGTCTGTTTTCACAAGAAATGTAAAGTTTACATAGACTCTTTCAAAATAAAAGCACTACGTCAGTAAAACAACTAAAACTAACTAAAGAACACGGCTGGGTTTAGAAAAATAGAAAAGGGTTCGGATATAGAATCTTACGTGACGTGAACATGGCTCTCCCAGGTGAAGGCCGGTGTATGTCGGACCAATCCACTGCCACTCCCACCTGCCCTACGCCGACTTTCGCTGTCTTAACTTTTGTTTCCCTCGGATGCTGCCGAGCAGAGATAAACTATAACGGTGCCTGGTCGTGTATCATGCCGATGATAAAGGACGGCTTTTTTGATCAGTGTCTGATGCCATGAGTCACTGCCCTAGTGCTGGACTTTGATAACTTCAGAGTAAGACCGGGATGCTCAGCCAAGTCTACAGCCTGTAATCTGTCAGTCAGACGCAAAATCCCCTTTCAGCTCTTTATCAACAATTAACACTTCACTGTGATGTTCTAGCCCCTTTCAATCACAAATTCAGGGGTCAGTTGAGGTGGTTTGTGCAACTGATCAAGATGCCTCCTGGGCGTCTCCCATTAGAGGTGTTCCAGGTATGTCCCACTGGTAGGAGGCCACGGGGCAGACCCAGAACACACTGCAGGGATTATATATCTCATCTGGCCTGGGAAAGCCTCGGGATCCTCCAGGAGGAGCTGGAAAGAGTTGCTAGTTAGAGGGACGTCTCGAATACTTTGCTCTGCCTGCTGCCCCTGCTACCCGGCTTCAGATAAGCAGTTGAAAATGGATGGATGTATGTAAAACTCTGGTCACTCAAAAAGTCTTGTTCAGACCCTCAGAACAGTCGAATGTTCAGTTTTTCTGATAAGTAATTTTGTTTTAATGGTTACAATGGGTTTTTTTGCGAGCGAAGCTGAGCATTGTGAGTTGCCCAACAGCTAAGCAGGTAGAGCAGGTGTACCATGTACAAAGGCTTCGTCCTTGCCAAAGCGGCTGTGGGTTTGATTCCCGCTAACAGCCCTCTGCTACATGTCATCCCCTTAAGGAAGTCCCCCTTAAATGCTCCAACTGTCGTGTCAAATAAAGGTGAAAAGGACAAAAAAAAGAAGGAAAAATGAGCATCATCACAGTTAACCACAGCTGTAAATGCACCGTGCTAACTAAGCTAGCAAGTAGCATTACGGTTAGCTCCGCCCTCTTATCGAAACATAGTTGACTAATCTGACAAATGGAATTTGATACATTAGAATAAAGTCAATTAATAAAGGCTATACTTGGGACAATTAACAAAACATTTATCATAGCTTCATCACTAAAGCACCAATTTTCATTTTGTACTTTTCATACCTTTGTTGTTTTAATTAAATTAAATTAAATTATTTGTATTGTAGCAATCTTGGGCTCTACATTTATGCATAAGTTGTAAGTGGAGCTGTCGAATGATAAAGTTTTTAATCGCAATTAATTGCTGAATCTCAGTAATCACGATTTAACATTTTAAATGGTGTTTAAAATTCCATTATTTTGCATTTCATAACAGTTTTTGAGTCTAAATGAAAGGCAGTTCTTACCAGAGTGACTAATGAGTTCAGAGAGGTGCAACAAGAGTCCTTCGTCTTCTTCTTCTTCCACCCCGTGACCCTCCTCCCTCCCGTCTGCTGTTAAAAAGGAGTTTGTTAGTAATTTTCTGTCTGTGACGGGCGCCGCTAAACTGTCATATCTCTGTGGAGAGGAAGTCAGATAAGACTTCCTGTCTCTTTGTAAACCTTTCATCCTTCACTTCCATATCAGGGTCTCAGAGAAGGACCCACAGGAGACTCATGTTCACGCTCAGATGGATCTGCTGGAGGTCTCGAGGACTTTCAGGGGAAATGTCACCGCTGAGCCCTGAAGGCAGCAGCCGGCCTCTGAGGAGACGTTAACACCAGTTATAAAGATTTTCATTTCATTAAACCACCTTATTGATCATATTTATGGTATTTTATGTTCTGTAACAGCCTCTGTTGATGCTGTCAGAGGATTCAATGAGCTACAACTGTCAAGGTTTTCATTTTAACACAGATATAAAAAAGAAGACAGCAACAGTTTTATCATCGACAGATAAAGATATGGAATACAGCCGCTGACACACTGACTGATCCAAAGCTCCTCCCTATAATATATATACACTTCTCCTACATCATAATCAAACTATGTAGGCTACCTATTAGCAACTGGAGACATAACCACTTAAAAGATGGGCGAGTAGTCTACTTGATCTCTTCCTA
>JAPZEB010000014.1:4303325-4315305 GCA_029783705.1 Chaetodon striatus | reverse complement strand
CTCAACCTTTAACCTTTAAAATGACGCAGACATGTTAATGCAGCAGGAATATTCATCCAGAAACATCAGACAGAAGGAAACCACTGACAGTATTTTGCTGATAATACCTGGATACTTTTAGATGCAGCACTTTAACTTCTGGTGGAGTATTTTCACAGTGTGGTATTAGTACTTTTACTGCAGTAGAGGATCTGAATACTTCTCTCCCCTCTGCTCATATTTCACCGGCTCCCTCCCTCATTCTTTCTGCAGAGGAAGAATTATCATTTCAAAGCAGCCAGAAGAATACATTATCTTTAACGTCCTCGTTCTCTCTGGAAAGACGAGACTTTGCTGTGAAATACAGATGCTGAACCAGATGTTGTTCCTCCTCACTATCAACCAAAACTCGATTTTGTCCAATAAATCCAAATGAACTCTTCACGAAACTCTAACACTTAGTATGCGGAGCTTTATTCCTGCAGGGTTTTGTAACTCAAAGGATTATTTTAAAGATTCTTGTGTAGCAGCCGAGTCGCCAGAAGAAAATGTTGGCATTGTACATTTCTGCAAACCACAAGTATGTTACATTTGCACATTTCGTTGTATCAAATCAGCATTTGTAAAGTGATGTAGTATGTAAGCTGACTGTTTTTCAGGAGGTGGATGGTGTGACACCTAAAGGAGACGCCTTCCGTGCTGCAGACCACTGCTCGAGACCAACAGTGCTGTGTTTAAAAAGCAGGTATTTTAGCCTGGTAAGACCATCCTGACGACGTTAGCTCAACATTCTGTTCGTTCTCTGTGTCAGTCTGAACAAGGTGTCACCCCAACCACTTCCAAATCTAGTTAGATAAACAGCAAAAATATCTTTTCCTCTGAAAAACTACACGAGGTAGTACACTAGTTTTTGTTTAATTGCTGTTATCGACTATTTCTGCAATACCTTCACTTATTTCTGTGTTTACTGACGTCAGAGTTAGTGCTTGTTGCTACGGGAGCTGCCTTTACTGTTCTGCAAACTGTGGCCTGCTTTTTACGTCATCAACAACAATGCAGTTCCTGATTAGCTGCTTCAGTTGCAGATGCCTGCCTGGCCCAAAATGGATTTAAATTTCTAGAAAGTGTTTGGGGGCCGCACCGAGTCCAGACTGATACAGAGAGAGAAACAGAATGTTGAGCTTTCATCATCAGGTCGGCCTCGGCAGGCTGGAAATTTTAAGCCAAAACATGAACTTTTCCGAACCAGAACCATCTAGATTTTGCACCTAAACTTGACCATGGTAACCACAGAGCTGTTGAAATGTTAAGTTTAACTAACCCGATACATAATAACGTACAAATTAAGGCTGCCCCTATCCCATCAAAGCTGATCTAAGACTTTTTTTTAACAGATCAGCTGTATTGAGCTATACAGAGCCTGATCCTTTGTGGTGTAGGTGTTTTTACGTTATCATCTTTCGAACTCTCGGCTGTCTGTCTCTTTACTCTGTGTGTAAAAGAGCAGGGGCTGAGCCCTAACTTTAATGTACTCGAGGTGTGCACTGTGCAGCTGTATTACAGGGAGATAAAAGGACTTGGACTTGGTATGGGCAGATACTCAATATTAAATGACTCGGATTGGGACCAGGGGCAAAAATCCTAGATTGGGACATTCCTAGTGCACATGTGACGTATCTGGTTTGCAGAAAGTTAAATTTGACTGTATTATTCTGGTGATTGAGTTGTGTCTAGGGGCACAGTTATAAAAGTTGTTTATTAGTGAGATTTAAATACACACGGATTTCGCAGAACACCCTCAGAACTGGAGTCTGGCTTTAAAGAGAACTTTTAGTTTAGCTTTACGATGTAATAAATGAGACATGGAGCTGTGTCAGAGTTTCAAAACTGATATTTTGATGAAGTTGCTGTTGCTGAGCGTGGCCTACAATCAATAAGTTAATCATTATGTTTGCTGTTTTCCATGGAGAAAAGCAAAGTGAAAAGCAAGTGTAACACAGCACGACTCACTGATTTATACATGGTCATTTTGTAGGGAAGTATTCCTTTCAGGACACAAAGCAAAACTATTATTCTTTCTTTAGTCACTGTGTACAAATGAAGGTGACGGACCTGAAGCTAATATTATTGTTCATATAAAAATAAAACTCTTCTCAGGAGGACGTGTTGGTGGAGAGACATGAATTAAAGTCTGCTCTGGTTTTAATAATCTGGGACAGATGTGGTATAAAAACATGCAGATTCTCTGATTTCTTCACATTACTCCGACATGTTTGTGTGCAGAGTTTGCAGTTCACAGTCTGAAGTGAATAAATGATTCTCTCTGAGTCCTTCAGCAGCGATCCTGTGGTTTGGACCGACGCTCCGAAATGCTTTTCGAGCGCTCCGGCGGGAAAACTCCCCGCCAGCGGTGGTGTGAGATTCCAGTTGGTTCACACCCTCCCACACGGCGTCCTGCGACCGCTGCAGCTCGGCTGCCAGTCGGTCAGGAGATTCCTCCGACACCTCCAGTCACACAGAGACCAGCTGACAGGAAGTGACACCAGAGAGCTTTCTGTCCAGCAGCCAATAAAACCGCAGGAATCCCTCGACTCATGTCTGCAGACAGTCAGAGTACATTTACTCAAGTACTGAAGTACAAAGTCTGAGGTGCTTTTATCGTAGTCACTCACATTTGTACTTCTACAGGGAAACACGGCCCTTCCTGCTGCACTACATTTATCTGATAACTTCAGTTACTTTACAGATTCAGATTATTCATACAAAATATAATAAACTAAGAAATGATGATGTATTATTTTAGATTAAACTTCCCAGCAGGATATAAAGTCATTAAAGTGAGCTCCACCTTCACCAGCTGAACCATTAAAGGAAGAGTTTGGATCTTTTGAAGTGGGTTGTATGGGTTATATATCCATAGTCGGCATATTACCTACGAAGTCATCTGCCACGCCCCCAATTTGGAGAAGCAGGCTGGAGTACAGTCTACTACTGAGTCGGGGGCAGCAACAACATACATTTAAACCACATAAAAAAATCAATATCAGTTTAACTGTATGCTACATTTTAAATATTTTCACTGCTTTACCTTAATGTTAGACAGCGATTTCCGATGGAGAAACTCATTACATCAACAACTTATTTTAGCTCGCTGAACTCAGGAGCTGCTGCTCTACCACTGCCTCCATCAGTTACTAAGTTTGTGTAAATGTGTGAATTTAGAGAATCCAAAGTTACCCTATGAAACGCCAAAGTCACTCAATGACAAACAAACTAACTGATGGAGGCAGCAGTAGACCAGCAGCTCCTGTGTTCAGTGATGTTAAATGACTGGTTTTCTCATCAGTCTGGGTTTGCAGAGAGCGATGTGACTTCATTTTCTCTTTGAAAATCACTGTCTGACATTAAGTTAAAGCAGTGAAAATATTCTAAATACAGCGTGGACTTAAACTGATATTGATTTTTCAGGTGGCTAAAATTCGTTTTGCTGCTGACCTGTCCACAGTCGTAGATTACTGAGCTTTTGTGTCAAACTCCAGTCTGCTTCTCTAAACTGGGGGCGTGCCAACTTACATGCACTGTATGTAATGCTGTCTATGAAGAAGTACCTCATTCACTCCCACTAAAAGAATCTGAACTTTCCCTTGAAAGTAACACATGAATGCAACAACAATTATAACCCAATATTATAATATATATTATGATTCAGCATGTTGAGTACTCTTACTCTTGGTACTTTTTGGTAATGCGAAGCACAGGTTTGCTTTATTATTATTATTATTATTATTATTATTATTATTATTATTATTATTATTATTATTATTAATCTGTTTGTGCGGACTGCAATTATTTTTAAGTTAAACTGCACCAGTCTCTTGTATCCTTCATATTTCCATCTGTCTGTTGTTTTCAATGAGCTGAAACGTTACAGAAATGATGGTGAAATGAGGTGAACTTATCTTGCTGTTGTCGTGGTAACTAGTTTCCAGAGATGCCTTTAAAGTGACGCTGACTGGAGGACAGCCTCGAGTGTTTTCACAAAGAGAAACTTTGAACAGGAAACAGGTGAAACGCTTCACAAGGACATAAGATGAAATAATGTGAGTGAAGTGACATAAAATGTATAAGTAAGTACGATGATGACGTGTAACTCACCGCATCCTCTGCAGCTCACAGGTAACTTTACCTCTGACTGGCAGAGGCTGACTCACATACCCAGAGTGCCTCAGATACGGCAGTGAGGACGGGGCTGTGATGAAAAGTGACTCCCTGATGCCCTGACACTCCCTGGTTGTCTGTGTGTTCTGGGCTCAAGAGAGGTTTTACCACAATTGTTAGTTCAGGTTAAAATCATTTAATGACAATCACTGCTGAAAAGTTTGTAATCCGCTGTTTCTTCTTTCGTTCAATAACAAGAGATAAAAACAGTAAAATTCAGACACTAAACGTATTATTTACATTTCAAACAGTTTTGGCCTCAAAAGAAGAATAATGAAATGATTTAAACTTCCATTCCAGTTGTGCTGGATGTCAAGGGAGAATACTGTTGGAGCTGGAGCCACCTTTGGACCACAGGAACTTAACCCAGGAACTTTTGAGGAACTCATGTTTCGACCGCAGGAACCAGGCTCGAAATTACGTTCCGGGAACATTATTTGACCCCCAAAAGGTCCCTGATTGGGGGGTAGTACTTTCTGGAAGTACAGGGGCTTTCAGGAAGTCTGCAGGGACGACTGTCGCTGATTGGTCAAACACACACAGCGCTGCTGCCTCGACTTGTGCACTGCTTCGTTCATAAATCAAGGAAGTACTCTCGTATCAATTTGGGACTGTTTTAGAACAAGGGGAGAACATTTCTCTTTGTCTGATAATATTACAATTTAAGTTGGGCTGTCAGCTTCCTGAAATTTAAAACAGGGAGAAAAACAGTGTGAGCCGAGAGCACGGCACGACAAAGAGCTCAGAGGGAGACGGTGCTGCAGTGCTGTCAGAGAGCAACTGAGGGAGATGAATCAAATTTGTTTTCTTATTGTTACACAGCTGTGACGTTCTAAAGCACAAATAAATAACCATCAAACACTCAACTGATGATTTACTGCGGAGACAGATGCTCTTAGTTCCATTTTCTTCTTCTGCATTTCATTCATTTCATCCAATTTGCAGCAACACTCTGCAGCAGTAAATGTAGTCGCAACGAGACAGACCCTAAAGTGAATCTGAAGGATTCATTTGCAAAAACAGATATATATATATATTTTTTTTATTTTCTTCTTACTTATCAAAGAAAAATCAATCAAACTGGTGGTTTATTCATTAAGAGCGTTGTTTATCTGTTTTTGCAAATTTTTTTCCAACACGTTTTTTAGATAAGTGCACTGAACTTCAGGCTGCACAGTGTGTTCACTCCCGTGACCACCAGTAGCTCTCGTCGCGACATGCTGCCTTTGCCTAATCGTCATGGGCATTTTGACCGTGGTGGAAATGCAGACAACAGTGGGCTGAAGGAACCTTTTAGTTCCTTGAAAAGTTACTCTGGGGACTGAAAATTCTGGAAACTCTGGGTCGAAACTTGGCTATATTCCACTACTATTCGAAATATGAGAATATTCTGAATTTGATACGGTCATGATAACAGCATGTTCTGTTTGGATTTCATGGTACAGACACAAGCTAACTGGATTGAAACCTGGATACCTTTTCATCTTTGTGGACAAACTCTCCAAGGTAGCTGCTAGACACTTTAGCCTCTGGGGCACGTAGGGTCTTCTCCGTACCATTGGCTAAGGTTCCTCAGAGACTGCAGGACATCGTAGGTGACTGGTATTATGAAGCTTAGAGATGCTTCCATGTCCCACAACTCCTTCGAAGAGAACTTTCTCTTCTCAGCTCCTTCCCATCTCATCCTCTGTCCTTGTTGTGTTTGACGGCCTTTGTGCACCTCATTTACTGCTCCTCCTTGACCACAAGACCTCCGTGCTGAGATGGGGTTGCCTTGTGCCAGGATGGTCTGCTCCCTCCGAGGCCAAGCCTCCTCTTCCTTGTTGCACATGTCCAACAATGTCCAGGTGTTTAAGGACTGACTTTTGACTGTGATATTTCAACAGTGCTAACTCCAGACTAACCTTCTGTTTCTGTTGAGAAGTTTGATGAAGAGCTTTGCTAAAACAAAATGGTGCCTGTTAATTCCAACTTGTTATAGGTATTACTGTACACTTTGCAGTATTATACAAATCTGCACATATTTTGATTCTGAGCCTCCAGTTTCTTTTACCAATAAACAAAATATATCTGTTTGTAAAGAGGACTTTCTAAAACCAAAAGCATCAAGGACCATTCAAACATATCCTCCTGAGACCAAGACTTTCGTGTGGTATGCATTTTTTATTTCTCCTAGCTATTTAGGATCAGTAGGACCCGATAGGTATAAAAAACTAAACACTGTCAACAATAATAAAGCCCCAATGTCCTAAAACGTGTACTGGGTAATTAACAGTGTCTTAGCTTTTTACTGTTGCTAAAATTGGTCGAATTTGTTATCATATCAAACTACAAACATTATTAAATTTAAATAAACAAGTTTCAACCACGAAATGTGATCAGATTTTGGACCTTGTCCACTTTTGTCTCAGGACCAGCTGCAGACTGACTTGGCAGAGGTGGCTGCCATCTTGTTTTTACACGGACTATTGCAGTGTGCAAGTTATCCTTCCACATGTTCACCAATGAAAACGACTTTTACTTTCTCTAGATAGTCAAGTGTGATCATCCTCTCTGCGCTCCACCAGATGGGACAAAAAAGTGTCCAAGAATGAGGACAACAGGCCTAAGTTAAACAGAAAAAAGTATAATGTCAAGTAAACCCAAAATGTGATCCTCACATCCTCATATGAGGACGCAGGGTCTCAGGAGGATATGGAGTCCTCTCAGACATCTGAATAGATAGAATCAAGCTTTGTGGCAGCGGATTACAAACTTTTAAAGAGCAGTGTACATAAGGAAATAAGACTTTAACTTACACCGTTGCTTCCTGTCTGCAGCTTCCTCACCGACGTCTGACAGAAGACAAACTCTCAGGTTTAAGTGCACAACATCCAACATGAGACAATGTTTATTTCAGTTGTTAAAATACATCCATTCATGTGAGTTCAGGTTGCAAAATGTCAAAATGCATGAAAACACTGGAGCCTTTTTTTTTTTTTTTTAAACGCAGTCCATAGAAAAAAAAATATCGTCCATTTGCTGCAAATAAATAAAAGTCAGAAGTGGCATCAAAAATATACAGATAGAAGTTTGTCTCAGTTTGTTTGTGTGGTAACAAAAATACTGGAGGTGAGGTTGTGCGTCAGAAACATGAAGACAGAAATAAATACATGAGCGCGTGTCACATTACGGGCTGAAGATCGGAGCCCTCACGAGTTAATAAACAGTTTCTGAGTCGTGTGTGTTTGGAGACACCTGACCGAAGCTTCAGGTGGGGTTTAACATTTAAGAATAAAAGCCTTTGTCTACAAAAACTGACTGAACACCTGAGGACGAACGTTCAGACTGAAGCCTCGAATGCAAACATCAACTCACAGACAAAATAAATCCAACGTTTTAAATCTGAACTGCTGAAACTTTTCTTTCCACCAATCAATCATCACAGTCTGTTAGTGTATGATGATATAAGTAAAAAGTTTGGTTTATTAACACCTGGGTTTTATTTTTGTTTCTCTGGTCAGCTGTTTTAATGGTTATTAAAACATCTCAACAAGTTCACATTGAGATTTTGATGACGCTGAAGAGAAGAAACTCGAGCAGTGAGAGGATCAGACATGTTGGATTCAAACCACCAGACAAACTTATTTAGCCACAAGTTTGAACTCTTTGGTAATTTTCTTTTATACATATTTAGTCAGCGCTGCTGGACAAAGGCTGATATATAGATTGATGTGTCATTATCATGTTTAGAGTTAACCTTTTTTCTAAATGTATGTCTGTGTGTATCTGTGTACATGTACATATATTTCCTTATTCTTATTTTTTTCATGCATGAATGGAAATGTTTGTTTATGTTTATAAATCTTACACACCATAATTTCTCTGTAAGTTGAGCATCTTTACATAAAATAAATCTTTGGAAAAACAAATCAAATTCTTGAATCAAATTGTCTTTAAATCACATTGAGTCATCATTTTTTCTAGCAGATATGAATCTGATTAATTGAATTTAAAATCCACATTTTTTAATCTATACTAAAATCTCAAAACTTAATTTTGTAAACAAATATAAAATACATACTATGATATATAATTATACATTCATTTGTAACTTACAAGGCTAAATCTTAACCTTTGAATCAAACAGCCTGTAAGACAGTAGACAGGGAAAGACCGACGGTTTTCCTGTGAACATTTCAGCTGCGCTCACTCTCAGTTTCCCCTCAAAATTAAATGTTTATAATCTAAATAAACCGTCTGATCGTCTGACCGTGATCGTGTTTCTGACTCGGACATAATTTCAGTAACGTCGTCTGAGATCTGAAAAATTATTTTAACGTCATCATAAAAGATAGAACTGACCAGAGCTACCAAAATAAAACTCAAGCTGTAAAAGGAGTAAAAAATAGTTTAGGGTTTTAACAACCAATTTTAAAATTATTTTCAAGGAACAGTTTTGTAAATATGTTTATTTTCCTTCTTTGTGAGAGTGAGATGTGAAGATGGATATCAGAGTCACTGTGTTCAGTTTCTGGAGGTTAGCTTAGCTTAGCATAAAGACTATTAGCACAAGGAAACAGTTAGCCTGGCTCTGTAAAACCACATCGATAAAACAAATGAAAAATAACATTAATTACCAGGAGCATTTTAACTGTTTTGCAATGCTTTTACTCTTTATGCTAAGCTAGGCTAATCACCTCCTGGCTCTAGCTTCAAACTGAACGTACAGAATTATTTTAATATCGATCTTTTAACTCTCTTTTAAAAAAGCAAATAAACATATTTATATCCAACTATGACTTTAAATGCAGTCCTAATGAAGGATTACTGCAGTACAGGGGTTGTAGTGTCAGTATAATATCTGCATGTCTGGTTGTAACTGTAGTATCTGAGCTACACATTCAAACACAGCCGTTAAATGAAAACTTCATACAGTCATTGATGATAGAAGCTGCCACAGTTAATGCCCAACTGCATCAAATATATTCAATTAGCTTTTATTCCTTAATGTGCAAACATTAAAAACGCACTTTTCAAAAGGCAGTGCATACGTTTGAAGAATCTGGAGTTTCATGTCAGAAATGAAACGGTTGCAGTTTTTGGTGCACGTGGAACATAAAACACACCAGCAGCCTCTGAGGAAAACACGACAGCCGAAAACAGAAAGCAACAACACAAACACCGTCAGAGTCCGAGGGGCAAAGTGCAGACTGATCCTGACCCCCCCGAGCGAAAACCCCCCCGACCCCTGACATCGTCATGCTGAACCAGGAGGAGGCACGAACTGGACACAAAGCTTTAGTCCAAAAAACCAAAAACAAACGACAGCTACAAACTACTTCATGCCGACAAAATACAGCTCTGACTAGTCATCAACGTCTCAGGTAAAATATCTTTAATCGGAGACTACAAAAATACTTTAAGGTTTCTATAGTGGTCTGTGTTTAGTGACTCATATATATTTATCATCTCTTTAAACTGACCACATTAAGTTCATTGGACCACATTAAAACCCGCTGGGAGCAGCTCAAAAGAACAAAGACGGGATTCAACCACACAAACAGACTAAACTGTACATTCACTTCAAGTAGAGGAGAATCCATGCTCTGAGGACGGGCCAGGAAATCTTCTTTTCCAACTATTCTAATCGAGAGATTTGAACTAAACTGGGGGAAAAAAAACAATCAGTGGAACCAGCTTTGTGTTTTTGGTTGACGTACAGAGTCAAAGTGTGCAAAGTTCCTGGTCGGAGGAGAAGAAGAAGAAGAAGAAGAAGAAGAAGAAGAAGAAGAAGCAGTGCTCGGTTTCTCGTTGCATTGATGATTTTCTTTGTAACAGTCGATGCCATGGGTTCTGAGACTTGGCGGAGTTGAACCAGCAACTTTTTAGTTTAGTTTACAATCTACGGAGGTCTGAAGGGGGGGGGGGGCGGCTCGTCGTAACAGGCCCGGCCAATCAGCACTGTTGTAGAGAGACACAGACAGAGAGACAGAGAGAGAGAGAGACAGTGGTGATTTGAGCTGATGTTCAGGTTTAACGTTCACACAGTTTGAGGTTATTTTAAAGCTACACTGGGCAGCGACACGTATTGGTTTCTGAGTGTTTTAACTGTGATCATCCTCCTTAAAAAAAGTTACCCTAGAGGTTGTTTGTACAGCATCTTAAACACCCCATATTTCCTCCGGTGGATGAGTAATCATGACGAGAGAAAAAGAGGAAGTCAGGTGACGCTGCATAAAGAGTGACAAAGTCTGGGTTGTGCAAAGGCCAGGGTGAACGATTGAGTCAAACAAACACAGGACTTTGAACCATGAGATATTGTTCCTGCCCCGCATGAAACCAAAATCAAGGATTTTTTCCGCAAATCCATGCCATTGGTCAGCCTTTATGTCTGTATGTGTGTTTTGCAAATAATTAACCCATGAAAAGTATTAAAAATGAGCTTGTGACTGAATCTCGTAACTCTTTTTTAGACTCAGACTGTCAGCAAAACCTTCACAGTCCAACCTCACCTCCAATAAATGAAGTGCCATAACATAGTCGTCTTTGGTGGCACACACGGCGGAGCTGAAAGTAAACAATGACGAGGCGATTTCGCCTGACTTGTAAATAAAGAACTGATTGTTTAAAGAAGTCCAGCAGGTGAGGTCACACTCATCATTTTGTGAGTCATTAACAAACAACCTGTTATGGTGTTTAGGTTTGAGGACGTGTTACGAAACTCAGTCCCTGCGGTTAAAAGCATTTACGTTGTTCTCAAGTGTTTATTTGTCACTTTTTACGTAGCATACATAAAAAGTAAAAACATATGACTCCAAAGTTACAGGAGATTTTGTGATTCATGCTGATGATTAGAGTTGGAGTTTGGGAGCATTTTATGTTTATATATTAAATAGAGCTTATTGATTCCAGGTCCTGTGGTGAAATATCTAACTTTAACCTTGAACTTTTGTAAACTAAATTAGAAATAATTTAACATATGGCATTTTGTTACTGTAATGAAAGAGGTCGATGCACTACAGCTTGTTTACAACCTGTAGCTTCAAACGCAGCTGAGCAGCAGAAGGTACAAAGTGTTAATTACAGTGTTAATTACTGAAGTGTCACCTTGTGTTTTGTCTGACTTGCTCCAAATACAAGAACAATACCTGCTCCTAACAGCTGTTTGCTGACCTTTGAACCATTATCATGTGCATCTTCATGAGCAGATACTGTTGTCAAGGAAACATTTCTGTTGACATCCTGGCTCAGAAGTTTTCATGCTTAAAATTAAAAAGCCCAAAACAGATTTTTAGTCAGTCTATTTTCCTCAGTTTTTAATGTGTAACTACAGACTGTGTGTTGGGCTCTGAGCGACCTACGCTCGCTGCTGCTCACCTGCTGCTCACCTGCTGCTCGTGCTACGCTGTTGTTTTATACGCAGTCAGATAATAAAAGAGGAAAGATGAGGGATTTGACGAGAAGTTTGTGAGTTTTGGCGTTCAGTGTTGAGGATCTAAACTTTTGCCTGGTGTAGCTTTAAAAGCTCAGGTGTGTCTGAGGTGAACCGACCTGCTGCCTCCAGCTGCTGTCCCACTCTACAGCGTGCTGCTGAGTATCTCTGACACCTGGGCGTTCGTTTGGTCGTCTGAGTCTACGTCCTGTGTGGCGGCTCCCTCCGGCTCCTCCCCCTCCACAACTACCGACACGCCTGCAGCCTTCACTTCCTCCTCCTCCTCCTCCTCCTCCTCCCAGCCCCTCCTCTCATGGCCTGGTGACAGCTCCTTGCAGGGCTCCACAAAGATCCTGCGGACGTGGGGCC
>JAPZEB010000014.1:4148590-4169123 GCA_029783705.1 Chaetodon striatus | reverse complement strand
AGAAATTCGGCCTGTTTCCATCAGCTGGTTTGGAGAAATAAAAGTAGCTCTCCAAAGAGTAGTTTTGTCAAAAGTTAAAGATATAGACTGCGTTTTGCTCATGGCTGTAATTTACCAGTTCAGAGTAGAAGCATTAGAGGAAATGTAACCATAACAAGTCACCTCAGCCATCTAACCCATTCATGAAAGAGGTCTTCAGGAATTTGTTTTAATTGGGCAGGTTTCAATTGTTCTTTCATGTCAGTTAGTATTGGTGGTGTTTCATGCTGTCCAAAGACAAAGATAACTTATGTCATTATGGGAATATCCAGGAAGATACAGACAGTGGAAACAGATAATCAATTATGTGGGTTAAACATTTGCCACCTCAGAACTTATTTGTTGAAGGCGTTTCTATATTCTGTATATTGCAACTCTTTTTCGATGAAGACAAAAACCACCTCAAACCTGTGGAGAGAAAGTTATATCAGATTTTGCCATTTCAATACTTTTTCTAAGCTTTTACGCTTTTCTACTGCTATACAATATTAAAAAGGTGCATAAAAACACATTCATGGAGACGCGCAAAAACATAAGCGTTATTCTGTAACAACACAAAACTCATTCCATGATCGAAATGGGGCAGGGAGAAGATGCAATCATCTGCCTCCTCCTCAAATAAGTAACGCAAATGTTCAGGCAGTTATGGTCTGCAAATGAAAAAAGATAAATTATTACCTAAGAGTTGTTTTAATTAACTGATAAATTGATTTGTCTGCAAAAATGGAGCATGATGATGTCTAACCAAGAGTCCGAGCCCCAAAGATGTAAAACTGTTATAACAATTACAATGGCAACTCGTCAATGAATCGACTTATTGTTTCACCAATAACCATAACCTGACAGCCTACTGACACTGTGGGGACCTAAACTGACATTGTGGGGACTTATGACAGAAAGCACACACACATTGTGGGGACTCACACTGAAATTTTGGGGACTTAAACAAATGTTGTGGGGACTCAAAATGACACTGTTGGGACTCATGCCAGAAAGCACATTGGCATTGTGGGGACTCCTGCATTCTGGGGTCTCCACAACATCTTTTTTTTCTCGATTTATTCTCAGTGATTGAGTGAAGACTAGAATGAACTAGAGTCAATTGGAGTTAATGTAGTTAGTGGAAAATCTTTTTTTCGGCTTGAGAGGGCTTTTTTGGGTTAAAGTGACACATCTGTGTTGTTGTTGTTCGTTGAACACCATGGTTCAGTGACCATAACAAACAACAACTCAACACTTGTATTTGTCACTCTGGTTGCTCCAGAGGCTCCAAAACAAGAACAGACGTATAGGATGAGGGGAAACTGTAATGGCATGATAATCGGCAATAAAAGTCACAGTATATGAAAAGTTGAACCAACAACCAAAGAGATTATTTTTTCCCTAAAATAAACCACGTCTGTTAAATCATCCTGCATGCAAACATCTGTGTGTTTTCAGATATCACAGTTCATCGTGTGTCAAGGGCATCTGTTCATCCCATACATACAGAACATGTCGTGCCAGTGTTCTGTATGTTCTGTACGTTCCAACTGTAATCCATCGTGCATTAGCAAATGCATAGAAATCAATTATTACTATAATGTGTCTGAGTACAAATCGCCACAACACTGAGCAGGTCTGAACAGCTGATTGGTCCCATTCCCATAATCAGATTAACGGCAAATCAAAACCTGATTAATTAGTGTCAGGCTGCAGTTGGTTGCTGATCTGTAGACGTCAAATGAAACGTATAATGCCTTTTACACACTTTGTCATCTAGTTCTGCCGCTGTAATTTACTAATGGTGTTTACTGACTCCTGTAGATGTAGACACTAGTGTTGTACAAAATGGCAGATTTAGCCGAGAAGTCTGCACCTTTATTTTTCAGAATTGTCACTCAAACTAAATAACTGAAATATTTCCAGCTGTCACACTGAGCTACTGTAAATATCAGACATAGCTTTTCAAATATTTTTTAATACTGTTAGCAGTGCAACACCTTAACTACAGTACTGATATCAAAATGATGCTTAAAAATGCACACCATTTTTTCACATACCGTGTTTTTTATTTAGATAATGTAGATTATGTGCACAAAATTTTGATCTAAATCTGGAAATACCTGATCACAGTAACACTAAGAGTCTTACCAATTACTAACAAACAAACTCTAGGTGTTTTGTGGTTTTTGATACTGCATGCTTTGGCTTGTGTAGATTTAAATGTACGGAGGATTGATAAATAGATCTAGATTTTTAACAGATCTTGTTTGGTTGTATGTTATCTCAACCCTGTCGCCAGTATTGGACAGTTAACCTGTCTACAAGTCTCACTTTGTACAATGTCTATGCATGTCAACAGTGACATTAAAGTTAGGGAAAGATCATTTTAACTCAGTGGGCAGAAGAAATTTTTAGCATCGTAGGTTTCTGCAACTTTTGATTCATTACATTTTTACTTTATTATGTAGCAAATACATTAAAACGTTATATTTCAACAACACTATGGTTAATGTGTGCTTGTGTGTAGGAATAAAATCTGCTTGGTTATGGTTAATGCTCGCTTTTAGGGGCACAATCCTGGCTGACGATGCAGCAATGTGTTCGTAAAAAAAGCAATCGCTTTTCATGGCACTATCCCTGCTTGGAAAATCAGTGATACGTCACTACAAATCACCTACATTTGGTGCCAAAAACCTCCTGGAAATGCAGCAATGACCTCACTAAATCACAACCGGTTTTATCATGTGTTGGTCGCATATCCTTGGCTGGGGCAAAGTACACTGCCAACATTTTCTTCTGCCGATTGGGTTGAGTTTAAATTTCATGGCAAATAAACAGTGGTTAAAGTATGTTCAGGGTTAGGCAACTAAAACACTTAGTTTATGTTAGGGAAATGTTATGGTTGATAAAAAGACAAACTAATATTTGCAGGTCTGTGAATGAACGTTAACACCTGTTTAGTATAAAAGTCTGATGGACTATTTCCTGTTATTAAAAACACAAGTGATTCAATACAGATAGGAGAGGATCACTTGTACTAGATTATAACCAGTGTTTGAATGTTTGTATTTCCTCAACTTCTGTTTAGAAGAAACCGTTTTTAAAATCCACAGGCTGACACACACAAGCTTTAGTTTCCTACATGTAACAAGCCAAATGTCATGTTTGCTTTGGCTGCCGTAAACACAGCTGCTCGTGTTCTGCCTCAAACTGAAAAACATTTTCTGCAAGAAGTTAAATACTTTGACAGTAGAAACATCTTGTTTTAAACATGATCTGAACATTTCTGGTAAATCATTTTAAACCTCTCTAGAACATTTACGTTAAGCTGTCCATACGCAGCTTTACGTCAGTGCCCCGCCCACTGGCACATGGTCTCTGGATGCTGGATGCTTTGCAGTTTAACCTCAGCAAGTGGAACTCAAGAAAACTTTTTAGGTCTAATTACAACAGATTTATGCCAACTATAACACAAGAGCTCATTAGGAAACAAATGAAAAAAAAAAGTAATTCCTCTGAAAATGATTCATGATTATGACTTCCAGATCTAGTAATTTTGCTTAGCAACTTGTAATTGTAATAAAGAAAAGAAAAAAACTCTCATGAGACAGATTTTTATCTCATCTCAGAAAGAAAAGCAATATAACACATGACTGGAGGGCCTGAAGCTGAGTAAAATGAACTCTTCACTGGAACAACAAGAACCAGACTTGTCCCAAAGTGAGTGTCGACTCATGTTTCTTTTTTAATAAATATGGCATTGCTTTCTTCTAATTACAAGACATAGAAGTCAGACGGACATTTCTTAATTAGCAGTAAACAAAAAGAAGAGCTGAGGCTCATGGGAATGCCTAAAGTCTTAAAGTATTTGATCATGAACCACTATATTTCTTCAACACTCTGCAAGTGTTGTTGTTGCTCAAACCTGACCACACGCAGGACTCAAGATGTGAACTCAGGTTAAACTTTGCACAGTAGTACACAAACAGAGTGCTTCCTTTATTTGAAAAAAGTTTTGCAGCTGAACAAAAAGAGGCAGCAGTTACATTTCCCTCAAAACATAACTGGCACAACAAGTTAGTAGCTGTAAATGTAATTTGTAGGAGACTAAGTTTATCCAACAGTTGTTGGGACATTTCACACTGACCCAAAAAAGGTCAGTGTGCTGTTGGGGCAAAATAAATGATCATTAAGATACACTGTCCATGATTGTGTGCTGCACACTTTGTGTCAGTCCGTCCTATAGATGATGAAATATTTCATCAGATATTTAAAAACTTTGACCCTCTGGTGGCACTACATTAAAATTCAGAGGACCATAAACAGTAATTAGGAATCATCCACTGGTGACTATGAATATCTCAGTCAGTCTGGACTGCTCTGCAAAAGGAAGGATGGTGAGACATTCGAGTGCCGTCACCAAACATGGCCCTTCTATGAGGTTTAAAGGTAGCCCTGAGCTTATCTAGACACTTAAGTCTTCTGCTATCATCACTATTTGCTGCATGCGTCTTCACTATGACGCTCAGAGAGAGCTGCCTCCATCCACATACAACGAAGCACACCTCACACACTCACAGGTTACCCATAAGGCCATGGCTCTTACAGGGGAAAAAGGGTGAGCCGGTAACACTGTAAACCACAGGTACACTACATTTGTACATTATTATGTCGCGTTAAAACTTAATGTTTCAATAATACTGTGTTTAACGTGTCGTTATGTTTAGGCACAAAACTCACTTGGTTTTGGTTAGGAAAAGATCATGTGTTTTGGTGGCACAATCACATCTGGAAAAGCTGTTAATATCTTGATAAAAAACAACCATGGCACAATCCTGGCAGTTATGTAGTAACATGGCAATGTCCATCATATATTACCACTTTTCTTGCCATTATCCCCAATGTAAAAATAGTGATGGGCTACTAAATCACAGCCTTGGTTTCGTTGTTTGTTTGTTGGTCTCAAACAGTGTTCCGTCCATGATGGTTGAAATGATCTGTTTGAAAGGCACAAATGTGATATATTTGCCAACAATTTCTTTCAGTGACTGGGCTGGGCTCATGCATGGCTTAAATACCCTAAAAAATACATGTCATGATTGGTCTTTCATCTGAATGTCTGGCTGTCACTTGAAATTTAAAATGTATAAAACACTGATCCACAGAGTGGACAAAGGAGCCGAACAACATCAGCACCATACTGTCAGTCTGCGGCCTCCCCTCCCCCCCAAACTCTGGACACTGAGGTCCCAGACTCTAAGCTCATCGTCCTATTGCATGAAGGTCTGAAACCAGCCTGTAAATCCTGCCTGACCCCTCCTCCCCCTTCTCCCTCCATCACTGAGATGAATCCAGCCGACAACATAAACCCTCACTGGACAGTAAAATAATGAATGAATGGACAGATGCATTCTCGTCACTCATCCCTTTGACGTATGTTGGACAGTAGGACTAACCCTTTGGTGGCCTCTGAGGAGGGTTAAAGTTTACACATGTGACAGCAGATGTTGGTGTTATGAGAGATTTGTTGGCTGGTGTTAAAAGATGCTCACAGAGAAACTCAGCCGATGTTTGTTTGGAGGGAAATCCTCTGACGGAGACACAACAGCACGAAGGAAACATCATCTGTTTATCTCATACGGTGAAGTTTATTAAATATCATACGAGGTGAATGATTCAACAGAGGCTGATTAGTTCTGCAGGTTCAAACCAAAGTATTGGACAAATAAAAAACTTGATCTGATGTTTGTGTTAAATGAAAAGTCAGAAGATCAGTGAAGTCAGTAGGACTCATCCACTGGGGAACATGTTTACCTCCAAATTTCATGTAAGTCCAGTTGAGATATTAAGGAAAATATTTAGGGCTACACAGTCATCTAAATATCTTATTCTAAAAATAGAAAGAAACACAACCGTGTTTACATCAGTTTTGTTCAGTTGTTCATGTTCATTCTTGACTTTGGAAAAGCGATTGATCAAGTGTAGTTTCTTGAACTTTGGATGTCAACCTTTATGAGAACTGGCTGGCTGGAATTAAGAGGGAAAATTATTTGGTTCACATTTACTTAGCATGTTTTTTTTTCATGTTTTTTAGGGACTCGGCCACACCTGCTGAAAAACTCCTAGAAGCCCCTTCAATTCCATCAGCCTCCGTCCACCTGCAGCACACATTCTGCGTGTTCAGCCTGAACCCTCGGAGGGACTTGATCACATCCCACCAAGAAGCTGCTGAGGACCAGAGGACATCCTTCACTTCACTGGATTGATTTGTTTGTCTGAGTGTCCTGCACCAGATGTTGCACAGCCCACATGGGCTTACAAGACAACAGCAAGTCTGACTTTAACCAGTTCACTGAGGTAGAATCATCTGCTGGGACACTGCAGACATTTGAACTTTGACCGTGCTCATCAGGACCTGTGCGTTACCTGCAGAAACACTAACACATGTCACAATGTGTCTAAGACCTGAGCTAAGAAGGACTGAGGCGTTACTGGACAGTGGTGCCAGTGGATCAGATGATGGATACGACACAGAGCACTGATGTTACTTGATTAAAGAAAGAAGGATGTTGTGGTCAGTAACCACAGCTGAAACTATCACAGGCATCTGTGATGTTAACCTGCAATATGCAGCAGCTGTTTGATTTCACAGATAATGGGCCCACTTTGCTCATTAAATGGAGCATAGTCTGGACACAAAGTAAGGTGCTTGGGACAAAGGGGTTTGTGTTTAGTCCCTTAATTATTGATAGCTGTGTTTTAGGCTTAACATTATTTCAACCAATCAGGGTGTCATTACCTATTCCCTTTAACATGGCGTACTGCCATCTACGTGACGAATTCAGTGAATTAGTGAATGGTTTTCTGCTGAGAGTAAAACAGTAAGAGCAGTAATGTCACTGCAGCAAATATCGTGGGACATTTTAGCAGTTAAACAAAAAACTGTGGTTATAAACTTCACAGAGGAAACAGAACTAAACTTTTAGCTTCTGAAATAATCAGTGGAGTTACACTGCTCGTTGTGTGTAATTGCACACATGGGGAGTCAGACAGCAGCTCTGCAGCTCTGCTCTGATCTCTGCTTCGTTCACATTTTTCAGAATGTGTCCCTGTGTGTGTAACAAGCATTCATAGGTTGTTAACCTGCCCATGTAGGTGCATCTTACTATCTTAATAATGCGCTCTTTAAATAGCAGGAAAAAGCTGCACTGTACTGACTTTAGATCAGTTGTTTGTTGGTCAGTGAATCAATAGCTTTCTGTTGTCTCTACATAGCAACATGCCAACAATGCACCTGACCACAACTCATTTTAAGAGCTACATACCCATGGGTGCACAGATGGACTCAAGTTTGCTACCTTTACAACCTTGGCATTGGCTGTGGAATGACGACTGCAACAGTCTGAAACTAGCAATGACAGTTGTGCTGTGCTGTGCGTTGATTTGTCTTCCTGCAAAACCAGCATTTAAAATCAAAGTTTTCACCAACTGCCGCTCTGCACTGTCTTCTCATTCTTCACTTGATATCCATTAAGTCCACTGGGCTAGCTGTGGCAGGTTGGAGCAGTGAGCTGAATTAATGGGTCTAAATTCTGGAAGTGACCAGTTACTGTTATGAGAACACCTGACCCTGACCCCCAGGGGCCGTTAGTGCCGGAAGCATCCGGAGGAAACCCACACTGACACAGAGGGGCACCCGCACCCCAGATTCAAACCAGGAACTCTCCTGCTGTGAAGAGACAATGCTAACCACAGCAACTCCATGCCGCCAATTTAAGTTTTCATTTCTGAAGAAATATGTGTTCACTGAATTACACAAATAAATAGACACACACTGGGCTGGCTTGGCTGGTGGGATATTTGATGTTATTACAGACCTACATTTTGGGATTGGGAAAATGTCAGTCTCTTAAAGCAATCCCATGTTTGTACGTATTTTTACTGTAAGAATGTCTCTGTGCAGAACAGATACATTCTAAATGTCAGATAATTGTTCCTCTCCACATTTGTACTGTGCACAAAAATGGCAAACTGGCTTAATCCGTCTTCCTTCCTGAAACGAACAAATCCTCCTCGACCAAAAAGACTCTCGCCTCCCATGTCAGGCTGTCCCCTCTGTTCATTGGCTCTGGCACCCTGTGACAGATGATCCAACCCCGAGTATTTGGAGGACTCGTGCCACAGAGGCCCTCACTGGGACAAATCCTCTTACATAAAAAAAAAAAAAAAAAAACAGCACACAGCCAGTTGAGCAACCCACCAATGGCTACATCCCATCCATAATATGAATTGCACAATTATCCACCCCCTCCATATTTCATGTTTGTGGATTATATGGTGACCGCCGCAGAGTATTAGGAGCATGTATTATGTATTTGTTTTTGCCCTGTGCTGTTTTTTTGTCCGTGGGGAGGGTTACGTAAGCTTCAGGTTGTCAACAGGCTGAGATTTTGTCATGTTCAGGCCTGACCCGACAGCTCATCTGATGCCTACATGAGGCTCAGAGACCGGGCTCGCCACTGCAGCACGCAACACCCAAGATCTGACCAAAACCTAAACGTACAAACCCTGTCGGTTTGTCTGTCAGTGACATCAGCAATCCAGACTCCTACGGACAGAGTGGCTCTCTGAACGTCAGGGACTCCATCACACAAAGTGCTTCTGATAAAAGCACCTGCCCGTTAATGACTTTAACACATTTAAACCAGTTTAAAACAAGTTACTTGTTTAAATAAAGCAACCGAAAAGCAACACTGAAAGTGAAACAGCTCCAGTCTTCACTCTGTAAAAGTCACCTTCAGTGTTGCTTGTGAACACAGCAGCAGCAGCACTTACAATGTCTGAAAATAATTGTAAACACAGAACACAAACTGAACTACTGTTGTGCATGAAAGATGTAAAATATGAATGTATTGCTGTGGTTGTAAACTGCATGATGCAAAGTCAGATACAAACTTGTCTCAGCTCAAAACTTTTCTTTAAAAAAGGGATCTGACTCTGTGAGCTGTCAGACACACCAGTTTAGGTGTTTTGTGCTTGTACATTAAAGGTGAAAAATACATTACCAATGAAATCAAACAGACTGAAAGGAGGAGCTTGTATTGACTCTAGTGATGTCACATGTGACCAGATTTGTTTTGGAAAAACACACAAAGTCACTTTTATGTTTGTTGCATTTATTTTTCAAGGATCATGTGCAAAAATCATCATTGTGATACGAAGTCAATCACAAGAAAAAATGTTTACATGTACAAACATTAATAGTGGCACAGTTGCAGCCAATATCTCCTAAAACAAACATATGATGTTATTGTTTGTTGGTCTGCAGCTTGGCAGCTGTCTCACCAAGAAGTCCAGACTGTTCTCACAAACATTTTCGTATGTTTTCTTCCAAAAAGCCATGCATCTAAATTCGTATTATGAAAGGCTACGATCACATGACCACTGCGCTGACAGCAGAAAACAATGAAGCAGTCCCAGGTGCTTGTGAGGAAGCAGGTTGGGGTGGATGGCTCACAAAAAAATGGACTGTCTTGTTTTCATTAATAGAGGTCAGGGAGGTGGATAGGCAACCCAATTGCCAGAATAAATACTGGCAATACATTTTTCCTGCCTAAAATGCAGCAATGACTCATTAAAAAACGTCATTTTTGCTGTTTGTTGTTCTTCAACAGTCTTGGTACGCCGTCCACCATTCCCTCCACCTGACCCTCCAGATGACAGAGTCAGCTCATATACTACGTCACTTTAGAAATGTTGATATGATACGTATGAAATGTACAAATGTAACATATTTGTGATTTGCAGAAACATACAGTGTTATGTTTTCTTTTGCCAACTACACTGGGACGGGCTCGTAGCTCGTCTGCTCTCAGTGCAGGAGACTGAAGTCTGTGTTGTGTAACAGACCTGCAGTAAATGTTTGCTGCGACCACAATCTTTCACTAACCCAAGGCACACCAGAGCTGATGTGCAGCTATCATAGAAGGCAAGAATTCAAAAACGTGTGTTAAAAAAAAAAAAGAATAAATAACAAATCTGGTGATGGGGTTGTTGTAGTTGAAAGCTCCAGAAAAATCTGGCTGGTAGACCTTGAGTTAATGTAAAGTAACTAATGTAACGTGCAACAAATGTCGTCTTTGTTGCAGAGTGATGCGTCCTTCGATGCACACACCTCATGCAACGTACACTGAAACATGCAAACATAACTGTTGACTGATGTGCAGAGACAGATCTGTATTAACACTGACACGACACACTAAAAGAGTTCATGTAAAAACACAACAGTAACAAAGCACCATCCAACAGTGAGTGACCTGAGTCTGGGTTTCATTGAGTTTCACTTAATAACTCTTTAAAGTAACATCTGGTTGTTTTTCTTGTTGTTTTCACCTCTGACTGAGTGTTTATAACAGACACACTGATTTATTTTAAATAGTTTTGCATGCTGCTGCTCACACTGTTTATTGATTTCAGTTTATGGGCTGATAATATCGAATTGAGTGGATTTCAACACTCAACGAAAATTTAGTAAAGTCTGGTTCAAATCTAATCATTTGATGTCTTATTGTATTTATTACAGGAGGGCAGGGCACAACACATTTTTATCAAGCCCTAAAATGGTGCTATGTTTTAGGAAACAAGGCAGTTATGACGATAAAATATCAGCGACTTACATGGACAGTTCAGTTATCAAAAACTTACTTACTTTACTGACTGAAAACACTGCGCTCTGCTAAAACACATCTTATCTCTGTGGGATTTTGTGGGTCATGGTTTGGCAGCATTGTGGTCAACTGGCTGGTAGCATGAGAGGATCAACCCTGTGTAACCACTTAAAAAAGTCCATGTCACAATTGACCCTGTGTCAGGTTGTGCCCTGCTCTCCCTGAGATAAAATAATGTTTAATGAAGTTTTATTTCTTGAATCTTTTATTGTGTGAAGACAGTAATGTGACCAGAACCTTTAAAAGGCGTGTTAAGATTTTATTTATCTGATGTAAACAGAAAAATGTGCAAATCAGTGAATAAAAAATGGAAACTGAACTGTTGTGTGAAATATGGCTGATTAAAGAAAGAAGTTAAAAAGGACAGTGAAACCTTTTTTAGGCTCATGACAACATCAGATTTGTCATTTTGTGCATTAACTGTAAACCTACGAGGGAGTAAAACACATATAGATCAAGTCACTGAAGAGGAACACGACTCAAACACGTCCTGGTGCTTTCAGACTTCTGTACATACTGTACGGCTGTACTTTCATACTTTCATACATTTCGTGTTCTCCCAGATTTTAAAGCAGCACTAAAAACTCCTCTGCTGTCACCGTGTGACGCTGTGAACTCGTGGGATTAGCAGAATATCCTAATCTGCTCCCTTTCACTTTGAGAAAATGGTATTACATAACGACAATTCCAACTCAGCGGGGTGCTAAAGAGGGCAAAATATGAGACAGCAGGAATCAAAAGAGCCGTACATGTCGTGTTCTCTGTGGGATTTAATCTGGTCACAGAACATGTTCTTTCCCCTCATGTGTTCATGTGTACACAAGGGAGATGTTTTTAAAACATCAAAGAGAGAAATCATCAGAGGGAGGCACAAGTCATTGTTTTGCAAGTCACAAGCAAGTCTCAAGTCTTTGGACTAAAGTCCTGAGTCAAGTCTTGTTTTTGTTGAAACAAGTCTGGTCAGAGTTGTTGCTTCTCAGTCTGTAATTTCCAACCTGCATGTTTTGCATACTGCAATTCATATTTAGTTGAACTACGATAACTTTTCTCTGTCCTCCATGTCTCAAACATTTCACTGCTTTTGGTCATTTGATGTTCATTGATTTTGACAGGTAATCAAACACTCAAATGACCCGACAAGAAAACACAGAGAAAAAAAGCCACAAACGTGGGTCATAAAAGAATTTAAAGAAATGAAAATGCAGAAATAGCAGCAAAGGAAAATTCTATTGCTGCTGGTAAAATATGTTGTGTTGGCCTCTACCTTCTGTACTGCTGTGTAAAAACAGGTAAACATTTTATCTGCAGATCATCGTCAGAGTTATACTGATTTTGAATTAATGCAGGAACCATGAACACTGCAGAGTATTATCTCAGGACATACAGAGACTCCTCTGTAATGAACTGGACTTTATGGAGGACAGACTTCATGAAACAGGGACAGAATCACTGCAGTGTTTCTGATCTAACAGAGGGTGAAGAAGTGAAGCAGCTGTAAGTCCTGTGAGTCTGACGGACAGAACGAGGCTCAGGTGTGTTCAGCGAGAGGATGAGGGACAGGTGTACAGACTGAAACACAATCAGGTGACTGACAGAGAAACTCTGGGGACATCAGGTGGACAGGAGAGGAATGACAGAGGCAGGAGGTTCTCGCTGATCATTTAAACTTCACTTTGAAAAGTGTATTTATTTACATGTCATTTTTAACCTCAGATTTTCTCACTCTCCGAGGAACGTCGCGTTTGAGGAAGGTCAACATGTGAAATGACAACTTGATCAAACTGAGAGTAACTTCCAATCAGACTTCTAAAATCAGGAACGTTCCATTAAATAGCAGCACTGACTTCACTGAACATGAACTCGCCCTCTGTGTTTCAGACTTCCCTCCCCCTGTTTTAAGTAAATATGTGAATGATTTGTGGGGAGGTGCTGCCATCTAGTGGCCAACATCATTAAAATATCATCATCCTCCTGCATGTTGGGACTCCTCTGTTGAACATTTTGCTTCCTCTCTTTGATCACTGTTAAATATGACACATCGCCAGTGAATGTTGAGGTCAGACACCAGGTTCTCCCTGATGGACGAGAAGGAGACTCTAAAGAGGGTAAAACTTTCATCTGAAAGACATCATCAGACGTCCCCAGCTGGTTACTGACATGAAGACAATTATTCTTTGTATTGAAAATTCTCTGAGATTTTATGTTTAAATATGCAAGTGAGGCATGATCTGATTCAATTTGCAGTTTTTGCTTAAATTTACAGAAATCTGAACTCAAATACACAGTTTGTATTTTTCCACTGGTCTGAAACAAGACGTGCTTTGAAAGCACAACAGCCCAAAGTCTCACCTCATTATCAACCTGTGCTTGAAAGTCTTTATGCCGACAGAATCTCAAACCACATTCTGTCTGGTTCTTTACAAACTTTGATTTTGTTTATCATGTTTAAGTATCTGTCACCCTAAAATTTGATTACACAGACTAAATTCTGATAATTACATCAAAAATTATGATGACCACATTCAGCCATAGACTAAGACCACCAAGGAGACTCACAGATCGCCACAGGAGGTCTTTTCTACCTGTATAACCCCTTCCACAATCATATACAGAATAACATTGATTATCAGCTGCAGTTTCTTCTTTCATCATTTTAGTTCATTTTTAGTAACTCTTGTACTTATCTTACTCTGATTGCTACTCTGATAGGCACTGGTTTTTGTTTTCGCTCCTTGAAAACACTTCCTAGCCTGTATATTTGAATGTCTTGCCAGATATTTAACGTGCTATTGTTTTTAAAAATGTGACCGACCCACTGGCGCTCTAGTTTTAAAATGTTTAATTGTTATTACTGTATTCAGTGTTACTGTAATTTGAGGCATTCTCTGGCACAGGAATGTCCTTAGGGATGAATAAAGTTCTGTTGAACTGAACTGAACTGAGCTAATTAACCCTTTAAAAACCTGGAGCAACTTCACTTTTTTTGTGCTGCTTTCAGACATCTTTCACAAGTATTTAAACCTTTGAGCAATCACTGAGCACACTGGTATGATTTCGTTCAAAAGCATGGGGGAAAAAAGTCAATGAGCAATTTGGTAAGAAATGTACTGCAAATTGCAAAAATGAATAGATTTAGAAATTTGTTTAGAAAAAAAAAAAGAAAAAAAATCTAAGGTAAAACTATATTTAAAATTGTTATAATTTCCTTTTAAAATAATGTTACAGATTTTTTTTTTTTTAATTAAGGGTTTTTTTCAAGTAATTTCCTTGTTTGTTTGTTTGTTTTTAACTTTCTTTTTTAAAAACTAATTTTTAAAATTTTTTTTAACTAATTTCTTGGAAATTTTTGGGGTCATTTCTGCTTTTGTTGCCCCTTGCCTTCTTTCAAAATTTTTGAAAGAAATCAAGCTGTCAGGTTTCAAAGGGTTAAAGAACCAAGAAAATCCAGACTTGTATCAAACCATCAAGCTTGAACTCTGAATTACAGACAATTATCTACAGAGCTGCTTCACACAAGAACAAAGCTGAGCCACAGACTGGATTTGAACCTTTATTTATTATTATTTTGATCATGAGAACATAATCAAGGACAAATATAGGAAAAAATATCTTTTAACGAACAGAAGAGAGCTGCGCATGCTCTGAAGAAGCAGAGAGATAAATCACAGCAAACAAACGGAACAAGAGAAATAAAAATAAGTGCTTCAGGTTGGGTGAATACATTCCTCTGGGCCAAATGAAACTATACATATGTAAGCATATATATATATATATATATATATATGGAGGAGAGTGTGTCGGAGCACCTGGTGCAAAAACAACCCACCAGCTGGATCCACTGATGTAGCACCTGCACAGGTGTGACGGAGGGTTTGAGGTATTTCAACTACGCCGGGAGGAAAAGATCTCGGAGGGTTTCTGTAATGCCCATGCATCGCCCAGACTGGTCGGGCACGCCGTTTTGGTAATATTCTTGAATATATTTATATGTGTAATATACTGCTTATATTCATGTAACCCTTTCCAAAATACACAGGAAATATCTATGTAGGAAAACAGACTGTACAAAAAACAATATCTCTGTATAAACATTAAAACCTTTAATATATATCAATATATCCTTTATATACTGTATTCTTTTGGTCTGTAGTAAAGAGTACTAAAGTGATTCCACAGTAGAAGACGACAACACTCACCCAACGCACTGTGTGTTTCAAATATACATTCATGTCTCACTCGGCCACCGGGGGGCGTACTCGTCGCTCAGCTACACTTCGGAAAATACAACAGAGAGAGAAATAAAGTTCATGCCAAAGCCGTGAGGGACCATCTATTGCACATTTGGTTTCTAAATGAATTTTTAAAAACCCGTTCAAACAACAGCGAGTCTTTAAACTGATTCTGTGTAGTCAGAGAAACATTTCAACCAACGTCTGAGCTTATTAAAAAGCTTATTTATAACATTTAAAACAAAAGCAGAGTGTTTTTCTCCTCAAATCTGAGAAGAAAAGTCAAATATCACATTTTCTGTTTGACAATCTGCCTCTTGTTTTTGTTTTCTGGAAATAAAGACCTTAGTTGGATTAAAGTGTGTTTTTCCTTGACTCTGTCATGGCAGACTGCAGCCACAGTGTTGGCTGTTAATCAGCTTTCACTAAGAGGAAATAAACAGTGGGAAATGTCATTTTGTCCTCAACACAACACACACAGTGTCTGAGATTCATCTGTCAAACAGGCATCCAAAAAACAGAGTTCTGGAAACACGAGGCAGTGACATTCATGCGTTCTTCCTGTGTCACTGTCTCCGCTGCAGCACGAGGGTGTGTGACATCAGCTGTGAAGCCACCTGACACATCAGGTAACCATCCTGTTTGTGCCAAAAACCTCAGCACTGTAGAAATCTCTGCACACGCCCTCCTCATCCTGTTTTTAACCATATCCACCACCCATTAACGAGACCAGTGTTGCCACAACGTTCAGAGATGTCTGATCCGGGATCAGTTTACTCTGTTTGTCCTAGCATGAGGGTTGGACGGTGAAGTAACTCTACTAACATTTTTAAATTGAGACTTGTATGAAATTTTAGTATCAGGGAGGCCCCAAAAGGTCCTGAAAGATGATTAAAAGAATATAATTGTACACGCGCACACAAGAAAATATCTTGTGCTCACAAGTTATTCTCTCGCACAAAACAAACACAATTCTGAGCGTGCAAAACATGACCTTGTTGACACAGGATACAGGTATTTTGCAAGCACATATTATTATCTTGTTTGCAGAAAAATTATCTTGCATAATCTTGTTTACATACAGGATCATCCTGCACGGACAATTGTGTTCAAACAAAATATCTAACATGCAAAAATGATGTTTATATCCTGTATGAACAAGAGATACTGAGGAGTGTGCAAGATAGTGTCTTATTCACACGACGCTATCTTCAGCACGCTAGTTATTATCTTGTGCCCACAAAATACTTTAAGTTTACTCGTTTCTTTTTTTCACATGCAGAAATGATCTTGTTCACACAAGATATCCTGTATAAAGAAGTTATCTTGTGCATGCAACACATTTTACTTGTACAAAAAAGATTTATTTGAGCTTGTGAGATGGAATTTTTTTAAATCTTCTTCACACTGTCTACAGGGCAGAAGTTATTATCTTCTACATAAAAAAATACATATGTATATATATACTGTATATATGTTTTCACGAGATATCATTTTTCAAGTTATTAACTTTTGGTCGCACAAAAACTGATCCTGCATGCACAACTTGTTTATATTCAATATAATCTTGCAGGGGAGGTTAGGGGTCCTCCGTCAGAAAATTTGAGCATCAAAGATTTAATTTCCTGCATTCTGGTTGATTTTAATTTACAAGTGCCTTTTCTGCATTAGTTTATAGTGTAAATGTCTTTATTGAGAGGGGCTGGGGGGACAAAGGCTTGTGTCCCCTGCGTCCCTCCCAACATCTACACCTATGCTTGTTCGCACAAATATCCTGCATGCAGAAATAATCTTGATACAAGACATTCTTCATGAACAGGTCATTTTGTTTAAGTAAGATATTAAGCTGAACATGCACATTATTATCTAGAGAAAGATCATATCTTGTTTGCACAAAACAGTGTCTTTTTTGGAATAAGATGTCTTAAATGTTCTTTATCTTTTTGAAATATTATTGTGAAAGGAATCCTGATCTTTTAGTTTTTACTTTTTTGAAAAGTTTCCTTAAATCCGTGAATGAAAACTGAATCTCTACATTACTGTAACATGTCCAACAGTTTCGCCCGGGCAGAGAGGTGGTGGTGTTGAGATTTCTACAGCGTCTGCATCACATCAAACTCAGGACTTTAACATGTGGACAGTGAAGATTCACAAAGATTCATAAAGCTCGTCAACACAACGAGACAAACAGATAAACGGGTCGATACAATCAATTTACAAACACTGAAGATACTGAAACCAAAGGGAAAATGTCACATTTATCACAAGAGCTGCAGTCTGAATCCACCTCAGACACTGCTGATCCATTATGGCATTATTTTAACTCTTTGTCTGTTGGCGTCCGATCGTCAAACCTGTGAGCGTGAGCTGAAACTGTACATGAGCCTGAGGCAGACTGAGAGGCTGCCGAGGGCCACCAGGGGCCAAAAAAACAAACTTAAAGTGTCAACTCTCTTTGGGTTCCTATCTGAACTGTCTGTCATTATCAAAGTGTGAACAGATACACTCCCTGATGTTGTTACAGCACATTTGATGATTGTAACAAATTTTGGGTGTATAAAAAATACATTTCAGGGGTAGCTATACATTTCTTTTGGCATTTTGGGACACTATATCAAAATCAGTGAGTGCATCTTGAAGTCATCATATCCTTTGTACTTTTTTAAATATCTGAACTTTCCATAAATATCCATAAAAATACTGCTAAGGGCCCCAAAAGGCTTCATCCGGCCCTGATAGGAAATAAAGACGCTGATTGACCAATAGCAGAGCGGCAAGAGGCGGACCACATTCATATACAGAGTCATCAGGAGCAGAACGAAGGCAGGTATGTACATGTGAACAGGTGCAGTGTGGGAAAACACCTGCACACCTGGGGGGCGGAGTCTGTGAGGGGGGGTCGGCAGAGAGCGAGGCGTCGGTAGGTCTAAAGTGCCATTATTGTACACTGGAGGAGGAGGAGGAGGGGTCAGAGGTCAGACGTCAGGTGGGGCGGCAGTTTAATGTTTGTGACCCGAAGAGGAGTCCATGAGGAGAATTCACAAAGAGACGTGTGTGTGTGTGTGTGTGTGTGTGTGCGTGTATGTGTGTGTGCGTGTGTTTAATAATCCTGAATAATGGGCTCAACTCACGGCCGTCGCTCAGGAGCAGCTTTAAGCAGCTGCTGGGTGACTGTTACCATGGAAACAGATGACAAGTGTTAGCTGGGAAGCCGGGGATGTTATAAAGACGTGATAGGTTTTGTTGATAATACTCCTGGCTCAGACACAGAGAATAATCTGGTGCCAAAGATGAACAATAAAACCCGTGGACTCATTTCCAGTGCTGTGCTTCTTTTGTTTCTTGTAATTTAAAATATAAATCTGGTGCAACTCTGTGTTTTTCTTCATGTTCAGACTAACAGTGAATGTATCCACTAAGTTGTGTGTGTGTGTGTGTGACTACAGCCTGATCTTAGTCCTCTGTGCCACAGAGCTTTGTGGTGGCTCAAAAGCGACAGGTCTGAGAGCAGCCGTGGCCAGGTGTTCCTGTTGCATAAGACAGAAACACCCACATCCACTCATGTGAATGTTCACAGTGGCTGTTCAAGCACACGTATTCCAAATTTTAAGCTGCATGACAACAGCTCTGTTTTCTAAAAAAGCCAGGCTGAAGTTTTCAACAAAAACACTGGTGCTGTTCAAACAGGATTCCACGTCTACTGATGAAATGAGTCACTCATCTGGGGGATACAGCCTCCAAGCTACTGTAGCACTTAACATTTCGCCACCAGGATTACATGATTAGCATCAATTAAATTGCTAGCGAGCTAAATAGCGAGCTCGCAACCTTTACAGTTGGTACCAGTTGCTTTTAGTTAGCCTCACTTGTTTCATCACAGATAACAGTAATCGAGAACTGGCTCCAGTTAAGAATCAATTCCCAATTGATTCCAATCCATTGGAATCACACGCCTCCGAGATGATCAATTCTTTTTATTGATGCTGGCATGTTTTACTGATAATGACATCAAAACTCATCTTCGCTGCTGGAAACTTTCAAAAAGAGGGAGTCATAGCAGAGAGGGGGTCTAATGTGTGGCTTTAAAGTGCGTTGACACTGAAAACCCATGAAGGAGTAGTTTTTTTTCTCCACACAGACAAGTGATCAGGAATTAGTAAGGGAGTCGATAAAGAATCAGACTGATAAATCAATAGAGATGCGAATTCATAAGATTTCAGTGACATCAACACCATTATTGATTTGACTTAAGAAAGTACAGCTGCATAGCCACTGATGTCATTTCATGAACAGGACTATGCAGCAGTCAGTAAACTTACAGGGCGAGAAAAAAATAAAGAAAAAGAAAGCCGTTCAACAGCCACTGGGCGTTCCTGTCCTCCGTGAACCAATTATCTACGTGAGCCTTTCTGTCAGGCACAGCAGGAACTCCCCGCCACGGCTGCAATCAGACTCGACTGGTTAAAAACACATCAGTGAACCACACTGTTGTACTGAGTGACACGTTCCTCCATCACCATGAACACACACACTGGAGTTTATTTTGACTCAGTTCCACAAATGTCACAAATACTCAATAGAGCAACAAATGTGGATTCATCCGCCACTGAAAATAGTCCCTCAGAAAGTCATTATTTCCTCCTGTTTGTTTGATAAAAACTCCAGTGAGCAGCTGTTTGAAGAAACTAGAGATGAAGTTTTGTGTTTTTAAAGATTAAAGTTTAGAGAAACACAGACTAACACCAGACTGATCGTTTTTTTTCTCCATATTTACATTTATATAAACAGATGATGCACTGATTGGTGCACAGTATAACCTCCGCTGACTGAGCACACTCAGGTCAGAAGGATGAAAAGATGAAGTATATTTAAAAGTACATTTTTTGCATCTTAATCCTTCACCTGCCGTGAGCGGAGCCATCAGGAGTGTGGAGGAGAAGTGAAAGAAGGGTCGCTGGTGGATCAGGAGGAGGCAGGATCATCATTCTCAGAGTGTGTGTTGGTGTTTACATGTATATATATGTATATGTGTGTACATATACATGTGTGTTTGTGTGTCCTCACAGCGGCCCGTGCTGTGCCTCGTACTTGGCCAGGATGTTCTTGGTGCGTCCCAGCTCTTTCCTCAGGTCGGCCACCTCCTGCCTCAGAGCCGAGTTCTCCTTCTCCAGGAAACCGGCCCGGATGGCGATCTGGTTCTCTTTGAGCCGCCTGGCGTCCCGCGACCGCTTCGCCGCCAAGTTGTTCTTCCTGCGCCTGGCCCAGTATTTGTCATCCTGCTCGAAGGACACAAGGGAGGAGAGAGGAGACGAATACTTCAAACAAAGATAAACATGAAAGACGAGGGCAGACATTTGTTTTTACAACCTGGGCTACATTTTTAAAAAAATGTTCCCTGTCAGTTTTGTCCCTTATGATACTCAGCTTGTCTGCTTACCTTACTGTTTATATCTCATGTCACTTCTTCCTACTTCTTACTGCAACAATCACACTCAGGATAAAATTAAGTTTTATATTATTTTATAAAATCTTTCTAGAGCAACATGAGTGGAG
>JAPZEB010000014.1:4099127-4111250 GCA_029783705.1 Chaetodon striatus | reverse complement strand
TTTGAAACTAATGAAACATTTTTCTTTTCTTTTTTTCTCACACCAAACTGAATTGCTGGCTTTCAAAGTTGATAAAACCTACACATACACACTGTACTAATGACCTCATAAACTCAGGTAAAGACACACACATACGCATTACATACTACTGTAAACACACTGTTACATATATACATATAATCAAGCACATAGAATTACACACACACACACACACACACACACACACACACACTCAGCGCCACACCTGTGGCTGTGCACAGACAGGAACACACAAAATGCAGCTGCAGACACACACATACTGTACAAACAGAATCTCACTCACATGCATTTGCACAAATATACACACACACACATTGCTTAAAAGACCTCATACACACAATATCACAGACACACACACACACCCTGATCACTGGAATTAATTCACACACAGTAAACATCCTGAAAACACACATATGAGATGCAGAGCTGGTGGTTTCCAATGGCAACCAGCTTAACAACACTTACTCATTAGCAAAGCAGCCACATCGCTAACGAAAGGCGAGCTGTCAATTAGTCTCTCTCGATCAATCTTTGTCTCACACACACACACACACACACACACACACTACCTGTAGCTTTTTGTTGGTCCGTGGCTTTCAAGCAGGAACTCTTGAACGTTCTGCAAGCAAAAAAAAATAAAAACAAAACCAAAATTTGACTGGAGGTCTTGTATTGTTTCATTTCTCTGCTGTTTTCAGACACACCACAGATTATAGATCATAAACTATGTCAATCCTACTGGAAGGACTGAAAACTGCCTTCACCAGGCTGACTGACAGCAGACATTTACTAAACAACGACAAGAATTCAACAGTGATCGTATTTATTAATTCATTGATTTTATTTCTCGGCCCACTGTAACAAGTGAAAGAGCAAGACTGGGAGCTGATCGATCAAAGTGGACACGGTAAATTGGTAAAAGACATATATATATTTGTGTGATATAAAACAGCCGTCTGTGCAGGTAACACTTCATTAAACGTGTCAGAAGAAGACTCAAAGCGCAAAAAAACGCAGGGAGTCTCTGGTTACCATGGACACAACGAAACCTTTTTCTTAAGTATAAATTGGAAACATTTTGCTGCTCTTTCATTTCTGTCGAGTGACACTCTTAGGAGCACACACCCAATCATAAATCCGGCTTAATGAAGGAATGTGTTACCCAGTGACACCGTGTGGCTCACAGCTCTTCTTCCTCTGTGCCGTACAAATGCATCAAACAGACTGTAGATACAAACACTATTCTGGAGATTCGTTCACTGCTGGTTTGAGTCTGAACATAAGATTTCTTAACCACAAGAAAAAATATAGAATAAAAGTTCGACTGTCTACCTCCACAAAACTCAGCAGTTTTCCCGTCGACATCTCGAAACCCTTTTTGGCTGCTTCGCTCTTCCGTAGTTGACACTCCAGGACAGCCACTCTCTTCTTTAGCTCATCCGTCTCTTCCTGGAATGAAAACAGGAAACACTTTAACATTTAAACAAAGGAAATATTTATTCTCTTTCATTGGTGTCCGTAACGAAGTCATGATAGAAAACTGAACATTTGGAAGTTTTTGGCTGTTGGCCAAACAAAACCAGACATCTGTAGACGACAACTTGAACTGTGGGAATATGTGATGAGCATTTTTCACTATTTCTAAAACAGTATGTCAAGACCATTCAGCAAAGAAATTCATAATTACAAAAAAAACAGTTCACCTTTTTAGGCATAACTGTACAGATCCTCAACAAAACATTAATGGCACTAGAGCTATGGTGCTTATACTATAACGCTCCCGATAGCATTATCTCGGTGTGTTGGTCCGACTTTGAGAAATTTAGTTTAGTCTAGTTTTAGTTGGACTAACTCAATAAATCAATTTTCTCTCATGTCAAATGTACTGAATGTTAACTTGGGGGCTTCTGCGGCACTGTTGTCCTGATATCAGCGGTAACAGAACATCAGTGGATACACACATGCTCTAACATGTATGCACAGATGGACCGGCTGACCACAACAAACCACAGAGAAGCTCAGATTACAACACACACAGGGAGGGAGGCAGCGTGACTTCATTCTCTGCTCAGGACACCATTACTCCAATATATCTTTACATAGCAAATAGTGGTTTGCTGCTGTATTAATGCTCCGAGTGTCATACAGAGAGAAAGAATGGGGTTATTTTTAAAAAAATTTTCCCTCCTCAAAATTCAAGCTCTTCAGTCACCCTGTGTAAACCCTGAAATAAAATTTTGTGCAGAGCTGGAGGACCACTGTTGTTAAATCATGTCTTGTGATTGTGGAGATAATATCTGGACATTATCAGAGGGTTTCCTTAGAAAAAAGCCTGAGTCAGCACTTTGTTTTCACCGTGTCATAATATTTACAACGCAGCAGAGAGTGAGCATCTTTCTCTCTGCTGATCTGTAAAAAGCTGAATCGGCCCGCAGCGTCGCCTCAGCTTCGTCTGCTCGCCATCAGCAGCGAGCCTGCCACTGCTGACCTGCAGGTTGCTACCCAGATTTTTACAAAAATAACCTGTCGGAGAGAAAGGCGACGTCAGAGAGGGAAGCAGCTCTGTCACCGAGTAAGACAGAGCAGAAACACTGACCCAGATTCACTGCTTAGGAGGGAGGAAGAAACTAAAATGCGGAGGGATGGAGGGGGAGCAGAGGGAACGGAGTCAGAGGAGGACACAGAAAAATCTCTTTGCATCTATATACTCTTAAATGACTTTGCATTAGAGAGCATAGATGTATACCGTCTCTTGAAAATAGGATAAACAACAGGCCACTACAAAAAAATAATCAAGACTAACTTGTACAGACTTGATGTAAGAAATTAGATTCTTTTATTTTGCTTCTGTACAACTGTAAAAGTAGCATTTTTTGTGTTAATTTTCATATTAGCAATCAAATGTCACTGTCCCTCGTCGTGACAAACCCAAAGAAAATGATCACATAAGCTTTTTTCAGCTCCTTGTTTTGGATTTGTGGCACATTTCCTGTCTGTTTCGTCTCAGTTGTTTCCAGCACAGCTGATAGATTCAGTTAGAGACCAGCTAGTGAAGAAAGTGGGTCATTTAGCAGCTAAAGAGAAAGATATTTTTCTCAGGAGTTGGTGGAGAGTGTTGGCAGAGTGCAGAAACTTTCTCGACAACACACAAATGCCATCTTAGGTGAGAAGCTTCAATGAAATGCCCTCAAGTATCAGAGTGACTGTCCAGCAGTTAACTGTGACTTGCTCTACCATTTTCAGTCACACTGACCCTGAAACACATTTTAAATTTCATACTCTGTTGGAAAGACTCTTTGCTTTCTAATAATATCCGAAATGTTTTTGTTGTCCAAATAGTAAGCAGAATACATCACATTACACCATGACTGTCACCGAGCCGTGAATTTTAGTGACAAACAGTCATGTCATCACCTTGTTGGTCGGCGCTGGTTGCTCCACCCTCTGAGTCTTCAGTTCTGCGATCTCTGCCTCCAACAGGTGGATCACTTCCTCGTAGTCCATCTCCATCCCCCTCGCCTGCTTCTGGGCCGCCTCGGCCAGCTGGATCCGAGTCCTCAGAGCACGACTCTCCTCTGCTCCCAGTTTTACTTCCTGCCAAAAGGTTGCAGAGGAAGGAGGAAGAGGAGAGAGATTCATCATCACAGCTCAACAAGTGAACAGATTACTCAGCAGAGTATCAGCGGGGCCTCCGCGGTGCGTTCAGGGTCCCACTCAAAGCCTCTTAACCCTTGTACGTCTTTCAAGGTGCTGCAGCAGTGATTTTGAATTCTTGGTGTCCGGGTTAGTTAGTGTGATGAGGCTCTTTCGCTGGATCAGCAGTCGAGTCCCAGCAGGCCTGTCAGCGCTCAGCATACTTCTATCTTTGATAAGGTTGCCAACGTTTAAAAAGATGCATCACCCAGGAAAACAGAAAAGGAAAGGAATGATATGTTTAACTCCTGTTTGTCCTGAAACAACCTGTGATGTGAACCTATTTTCATATATTTAAATGTCAGTTTACTGTGATATAAAACAGATGAAAGACCTCAAATAAGAGAAACTAGAAGCAGAGAATGTTTGGTTTTCCTACTCCACGAGTGACAATAACCAAAATGACTGCCAATTAATTTGCTGTGGATCAACTATCAGTCAGTTAATTTGCACACTGTCCAGTGTTTGAAACACAAAACCTCCTGGTTCTACCTGTTTAATCTTTTTAAAAACCCTTTCATCACCACAACAACAGCTGCTTATTTTGGAGGAGCTTTTACTAATGCTGGGTTCAGACTGCACAACCCTAACCCTAACATTACATTACAGTCATAAAATCTTCCCGCGACTTGGCCGACAGGCATGACAGACTATACGCTGGTCCACGACTGATCATCGCTGGTCACCTTTCACACTGTGTCATCGGATTATTCTTGTGGGTTGGATCTGTGTGACCTTTGAGTGAACTCTGAGTCATTTTAAGGTATGTCCTCAACATGTTTTTTTTTCCTAAACCTAACCTCAGTAACTTTACATTAAGTACGTAACTGTCTTAAAGACATGACTTCATTCACGCTGTGCTTTATGTGAAAGATCACGTTTTGGCTTGGAATACCAGATTTTTATGGCACTATCCCGGCAGGAAACATGGACGGTAGCTTAAAAAACAGCCATGTGTTGGTGGGTAAGAGACTGCTCGAAACACAGAAGACTTGCAGGTTGTTGGTCTTGAACAGTGGTCTGTAGCTTGGCAGGTATTTCACTAAGTTGTCATTGTCACAGCTGAACTGTCAGCTCATATACTATGCCAGTTTAGAAATGATTTGAATGGTAGTAAACACAGAAATGTAACACATCTGTGATTTTAAGGCAACTGGGCTGCAAAACTATGAAAGATGAAAATAACATTCAAATATAATATTTAAATGCAAACAGTTATTTAAATGCTCAGAAACTGTTGATACACATATTTCATTTTATAACTTTGTTTTGATTTAGGTATCATTGTGACATAGTTACAGACTTTATGGTGACTTCAGTGTCAAAAACAATGTATTCTTAAAAAAAATAATATCCATTGTTTGTTTTTTTTTTTACATCTATTTCATATTTCTAAAAAAACGGCACTGGACCAAACACATCATTTCTAACTCTGCTGGGTTATTTTTAATCACTATAAACTCTCATTTACTGTATATATGGTGGTGAAAACCAGTGAAACCAGTGACTCTGTCTGTGTGGTTTCAACAAAGCTCCAGTTTACAGTAAGTGTTTGAGGCCAGGGGGGGAAACCAGCCTTCTGAGTGGAAGTTACATAACTGAAACAGACACCCGCAACAATTAAGACACTGTAGCCCCCCTTGACTGGGAAGCAACCACTCCCAGTACTGTTGGCGCACTGGCAACTAGTAACTCTAACCCTGTGGTAGTGAAACGAACACTGGAGCCTCTGCAGCTCTGCTCTCATCGGCAGAAAAGTGATCCTCAGAGGTAATGAAAGATAACAAGGCTTTACAAATGAGTTGTGAATATTGTCACGCAGCTGAGGGAGAATGAGTCAGCACTCATACACCACTGAAGACACAGAGATGAAAACAGTACTGCTCACAGTATTAGTTCTGTTACTTAACATCTTACTGTGACTACAACTGCTGTACACATATAAATGTTCACTTTCATGTCCTGGTTTGAGCCCTTAATGCCACATTTCCGCTGCATGGCACGGTTTTACTCTTTTCGTCTCCTTTTTGGATTTCTATGAGCAAAAGTTGTGGATAGTGAGTGATTCTTTTTGTTACCGTCTCGGTCAAAGCTCCAAGTGAGCTGATCAATACTAGAAGGCGGAGTTTTATTTACTCGACACAGATTTTTTACAAAAGGCAACTACGCATACACTACAGCATACACTGAGTCAGGTAGCCACCTACTCTGCGGGCATACTGTCCACAGAGGAAGACAAAATAATGTAAAGGACCAAGTCAAGTTGAACCATCCAGTTGAAATATAATATTAATCTCAGTCGAAAGCATCTTAGAATGTGCAGCAAAGTGTTTCGGACAAGGCGTGTCCTGATAACTGTGATATTTCAAAAATGAAATATTGATATTGTGTCAAAAATAAATAGATAATAATAAATTGGTGGGCAGTTACCCATGTCAGAGGAGACACTCCACCATAACCCCAAAAAAGTGTTTTGGATTCCATAACCAGAGGGGGTTTGTGCACACCCCAGTCTGCAGGAAGTGCTGATCAACAGTAACCACAATGGGGGGTGATATCATCTACCTACTCACCTATCTTCACCTCCTACAACCTGCAGATTCTCCAAGACATCCCACCGTGTGTTGACGGCAGAAGTCAGGCCTTGTGGACTTTTTGTTAATCAGTTCTTTCTCTCTCTTTTTGACCAATAGCATTATTTTGATTTCAATTTTTCTTTCTTTTTCTTTTAAATTTAGCAATAATATCGTCATCTGGAATCTTTTTGGCATTTTAATGTGAGGTATAGAATAATGAGGTTCGATCCCTGGCTCCTCCAGTCCACATGTTGAAGTATCCTTGGGCAAGGAATGTTTCATCAAGGAATATTTCTTTCCAGTTTGGAGAGGAAGAACTGGACCTCAACTCCATCCAACAAGGACCCGACCTGCCCATCAAACATCAGTATCGGACCTCACTAACGTTCTACATCACTGTGTCTGATGGAAAGACTGAAACAGAAGAGTGAAGGCTGTCAGAGCAGCAGATGAACGCCCAGGATGTTGGAATGACATGTTCAACAATTACATACGGAGGAGATGGTAAGGCGTCCACATACTTTTGGCAATATAATCTTTGTTTTAGTCACTCCTGCCTTCAAAGTACTAACTGTACACCAGAATAAGGTTGTAAGTTTTCTCCAAAAATCAGCATGACTGTTACCATGTGTACGACAGTGTCTAAATATTTTCTCTCATTAGAGCAGCATTTAGGGGAGCAGCTCTGGTGGAGGTGTGATCTCCCTGAGTGTTTCTATCATTGTTTTTCAGCCTTTACAAACACTCACGCACACACACACACACACGCCACACACGCACACACACATGCATGAAGCAGTTATCTTGGCAGCCTCACTGTCCTCCTGTGACGCCGTCATATGTAGAGAGAGCTAACAGGACACACATGAAGCGAACGCAAGACGTGTTTATTTCTGGACAACACTCGGAAATCACAAAATCACACACTGCCCGAACACACACACACACACACACACATACTCGCATACACACACACGTACTCGCATACACAGAAGGAGTGAGAACAGTCCATCTGCTAGCTTCACTTTTCTCAGCAGGACTACATGCAATTTCAAAATTCTGCAAATCCTTGTTCCAAGAAAAAAGGCTCTGTGTGTGTGTGTGTGTGTGTGTGTGTGTGAGGGTGTGTGTGTGTGCGTGTGTGTGAGAGGGTGTGTGTGTGTGCGTGTGTGTGTCAGTGAGGAAAAAAACAAGTGAAAGTGATTGAGAAACACAGATAGAGGGAGATAACAGAAGCAGACTGACTGGTCCACCAGCTGGAGGCCCACAGCGATGATATCTGCCCAAACACAAGACACTAATCACAACTTCAGAGTCTGAAATGATGCATTAGAAATCTGAGGTGCTCTCACTTAATGCTTTATAATAAGAGTTGCATTATGTAGTGTTTTGACTTTTTTTCTGACATTTAAGTTCAAGTTTTTGAATGCCCAAAATAGTTGTAGATAACAGCTGAAATTTTATTCATATGTCTGACATGTGTCAGTCCAGCTGGGTGGACAGTGTTGGTTTTAAAAGGAGAAAATGGACACTGGGCAGGACAGTGGCTGTTCTAGCATGTTTGGTGTCCCAGGCATACATCATAATTCCTCTCTAAACCCCTTTTGCAGATGGTTGCACCATTGTTCGCTTGTTTCAGCATTCAATTACTTTCAGCTGCTAATGCCTAAATAATGCTGCATGTCCCAGCTCAGTCAACAGAAGAAAATATCAGGATTGTACACTTGTGCAAACATATTCCATTACATTTTTACACTGCATATGTATAATATCAACATTTTTGAAGTTACAGTATATGAGCTGACTTTGTCCTTGGGCTGTGGAGGGGACGGTGGATGGTGTGTCTAGACCACCTAGACCACTGTTCAACACCAACAAACAACAAAAACAGCTGTTTTCTAGCCAGACCTCGCCGTGCCTTCCAGTGTCTTTTTAACCACCAGACTTGGGTGTTTACAGTGAGCTGTGGCTGTTTTTCCTGCAGCGATAGCGCCACAAAAAATTTCAAGCCAAACCATAAACTTTTCTGAACCATAACCAAGTGTTTTTTTCTTTTGCCTAAACCTAAACAGACATTAATCACAGTGTTGTTGAAAAACAAAGAAATATAAAGTTTCAGTGTCTCCATGGTTTGAAAAAAATGTAAAATGCCACCATTTTTTCTGGCGATTAGTTTGCACATCCACAATGTAGAAAACTAACAGCTATAAACTAAAATGTCTTTGATATCACACCAGCAGCACGACGACTCACAGTTCACTCATGCAACCCAACGTGTCTTTTTACGGGCTATTTCAAGAAGAAGAAGAAGATATGTTTTACTAAATTAATTTTTTTTACTCTGTTGCCATACACACACGCCTGAAATACACACACATGCACAAACAGGACCTATACATGCATCAAATGGAAAGACGTCAGAGCGAGGGGGCTGCCATGGACAGGTGCCCCAAGTTGGGCGTTCAGTGCCGTCCTGAAGGGCACCTTGGCGGTGTCTGGGAGGCAAACTGACACCTCCTGAGCTACCAGTCCATGCTCCGTACTTGGTCCATAGGAGGAGATGGACAAGCAACCCTCCAGTTCCCAAGCGAAGTCCCTATGGATTGAGGTAGCGCCGAACTACAAGCTTAGCTTAGCCTATCTTAGGTTAGCTTGGCTTCATTGTCTGACCACATAGCAATGTCAGCACAAGTACAGTGCTTGTGTAATTAAAGCGGCACAAAATGAGACTTTATGGATGATTGCCTTATGGTGGCAACCAGAAGAAAATGTTGCCATTGCATGTCTCTGCAAACCATGGCTACATCAAATTGGCACATCTAATCTGTATCATATCAACGTTTCTAAAGTGATGTAATTTATAGGCTGACTGTCATAATGACGTGGAGGGGATGGTGGATGGTGTGACACCTAGGCAACACATCTTCCAAGCTGCAGACCACTGTTTAAAACTAATGAACAACAAGAATGATTTTTTAAGGCATTTCATCACCGTTTTCTAGCAACTTTTGTCACAGAATGTTGCTGTTTTTAGCAACCCATTGCCACTTGTCCGCTCGCCTTTGTACTGAGAACACGGGTGTTTTTTCAAACATATGTATCAGTGGTTTGCAGAAAAAATACAATGCCAATATTTTTTCTGGTGATTGGGTTGCTGTTGGAGTGTAGAGATGAAGAGTGTGTGACTGTGTGTGTGTGTGCGTGTATGTGAGTGTGTGTTTGATGAGTGGCTGGTCTCGCCTGGTTGGGTAACTAATGGATCCCAGCATGAGCTTCTTCACTCCAGCTGTGGCCTCAGGGGGTCTGTAGGGCCTGAGAGGCCCCCCATCTTGAAGCCTGACCTCCAGCTCTAATGAGGGAGCATGTCACCCTCCAACTCTCCACAAAGGACGACATAATGGGGAAAAAAAATATATCCCTCGCTGTGCACAAGCTGTACAGTGTGGCAGTTAAAAAGTGGCGGCTGGTCGTGTTTCAGCCCGAGTCCTGACCTCACTGAGAAGTGACTGTCACATTTGCATTTGCGGCAGTTTCTTGCTTTGTTTGCCTGTTATATAATACTGATGTAGTGTCCCTTCCTCTGGGCTGCTGGTTTCACTGAAAGCCGTGACAGCACCGGAAAAATTCCACCCTCAGAGGAAGAAATATTAAATGCATTTGAGGTTATTCAGGAGCGTGTATTTAAGGCTAGGTTGGTGTGGATTGAGCATGTGCTGGAAAAGTAAATTGGCTGCTTATTTTTTGCACTGTGTGTTTGTACTGTTGTTCTTTTTCTGAATGTTAAATGTGGTTCAACCAAATACCACAAACAAAGGAGCTCCTCTTCCTGCTGTCAGGAAGTCACCATTGTGTTTTCTAGTGCACTTGTGAGGATACTGCATTTACATACCAACGATTACCTCCATCCTGGAGTGCAATCAAGGCTTTAGATCTCAACTACTTTTGACTAAAAGCAATTTAAAATAGGTTTTCCAAGACCAAGGTGTGTTGGATCAAAAACTCAGACTGTTTTTGAACCATTGGCTCTTATGTACATGTTGGATGGGAATGTCCAGGGGTTTAGGAAAGGTTACAAGTACCACTGCAGAAACTAAAAAGGATGCAATTGCTAGTGGACCCTGCAGTTAAAACACTGCAAATAATAAGAACATAAGTGTCACTTTAAGTGCTCTTTCTGTAACACTACAGGTGTCAAAACTGAGGTTCAGCCACTAAATCACTAGCTGTGAGGACCTGTAGGTATTTAGGGATGACTTCTGGAGAAATCCCCCTCAGAGGATTAAAGTTTGTCAGCTTATCTCGTCTGCACACGCTCATTAAATATGCAGAGAACACCTCGGAGTACTGAACCTGGAAGTCAGGTAGCTGTAATCTGCGTCGTGATGCAGCCCGGCTGGATTTGAGTAGTTAACAGTCACTGTTCCTGATCAGCTTTGTAGCCAACACAGTCACCAGAATAAATGTAAGCATTTTACATTTCTGTAAACATGGATATGTTACATTTGTACGTTATTACATAGCAGATGTGTTACTTTATGTAACGTACTACATTTTACGATGCTCAACGTTCAAACAATATATAGTGATTTAGTTGTGGTTAGGATTATGCACCAAAACCAGTTGTCATGGTTAGGGAAAGATCATGTTTTGGCTTTAAATACCCACTTTTCATGGCACTATCTTGGCAAAAATGCAGCTTTGCCTAAGTAAGAAACAATCACTTCTTGTGGTGCTCTACCAGCAGGATATGCAGCCATGTCTTGATAAAAAGAAACAACAACTTTTCAGGACACTATACTGGCAGGAAACCCAGCAATGTCCATAAAAAAACACCAGCTTTACGTGGCACGATCCGAGCAGGAAACACAGCTTCACCTAAGTAAGAAACAACCGCTTTTTGTGGCACAGTCCCAGCAGGTAATGCAGTGATGACTCTGTAAAAAGCAACAGCTTTTCTTTTCACCATCCCCACTGGAAACACTGTAATGAGTCGCGATTAAAACATTTGTTGATGTTCAACAGTGGTCTGCAGCTTGCGAAGCATCTCGCCTGGGTCACACATCATCCACCATCCCCTCCACCACCCGATGACAAAGTCAGTTCATGTACTACATCAACCGCTGTTTGCAGAAACGTACAATGCCAACATTTTCTACAGGCTGCTGAGCGGCTGCAGCCCTATTTGGGTGTATATATACTCTTAGTCCGGACTTACAGAGACGGACTCGAGTCCTCTGTCCTTTAAACCTCCATGTCTACACAAACACAATATCAGCTAAGAACAGGTTTAAAATTTCTCATCAGGTCACTGTGACGCAGGACTATTAAAGACAACAGAGTTTCCTTCTCCGCGTGATTCATTAAAATTATTTTGACGGACCTGGAGAGGTTAAACTGTGTGTATGTCAGTGTAAAACATCAAATATAAGAGAAAAACTAGTCCTAACACTGGACTGCGATCCACTTGGAGAGAGTGTACTCAGCAACACCAAACTAATTCAGCACACCTTTTAACACTCAACAAGAACTTTGTTAAAGAGGAGACAGAACAGGTGCATTAAAGACCGCAGCTACACGCAGGACATGAAACTTTGTACAGAAGGTATAGAATAAAACCCTGAACACGAAGCGAATCCTCCCCGTTTCTGCCCCTCAGATAGGAAACGTCCCGGCCGAGTCTTTGTTGCTGCGGTGCATCTGTGAGCCGAGTCTAAATGTGGATATCGATCGTTTTATGCAACAGAATAAAAGTTGAGAGGCAGCGGAGTGGGAGGGAGCCGGAGAGGCTGAGACCCTTCAGCTGTGAAGCACAACA
>JAPZEB010000014.1:4060341-4081646 GCA_029783705.1 Chaetodon striatus | reverse complement strand
ATCCAGCTCACATCACCATCTGCACGCTTGAGGCTGGGTTCGAGAGCCCTCAGCCATTCTGCCCCCCGCCTCTGGAACTTTCTCTCTCCCACATGACATTCACAATATTGACCTCATTTCCTCCTTCAGTTCCTGTCTGAAAACACACCTCTTCAAGCTGGCATATTCAGTCTTACACTGATGATGACTTTATGATAATGATATTATACCTAATTTTTATAACTGTTTTTTTTTTTTTTTTTTTTTTTTACTATCTTAGGATCATGCAAACATGAGCTAATTAGCAGTAACCACAAAGTACAGCTGAGGCTGATGGGAAAGCCATAGCTCTGCAGGTATGTTCAAACAGGAACAAGAAAAAGTCAGGGAATCACAGATTCATCCTCTGGACACCATGAGTGTCTGAACCAAATGTGGTGACAATCCATCCAGTAGTTGTTGAGATATTTCAGTCAGAGACAAAGCGATGGACTCACAGATACTGTCATCCCTGAAGCTAAAAATACCTCTGCCAACACACACAAACACATTCACTGATAAACTGCCGACACAGCACACGTCAAACTCACCTCTCATTGGTCACTCCTATCAGACTGATGTTATTGACATCCAAAATCAGGTCACCTGACTTAAGCCGCCCTGGAACAGAGAGTAACAATCAGACAGACAGACAGACAGATCTGTGGAGGGATGATGATGATAATAATAACGAATTTCCCCTCTTTGAGACAAAATACCAAAAAACTACCTACCGTCCACAGCTGCCAACCCACCGGCTATCACCCGCTTGATGTAGATGCCAAACTCTTCCCCTGTCATCTCTCGGTAGCCTCCGATTATCTTCACACCTGTCCACAGACGAGCTCAGGTTAGTTAGGAAACAAATAATCTGTTAAAACTTTACACTGCTGTCTGTTGTTAATACACGTGCTGTTTTCCACACTACATTTCTACACCATGGGCTGCAGTTTAGAGACAACTGAGACTATTTACAATGATCCAGAGGTCAGAGAGGTCAGGAAGAAGATGCTCACCTAGTCCCTTCTTGCAGTCACAGAACTCCAGCCTCTGTACAGCTCGGTTGATGCCGTGCGGGCCCATGATCGTCCTGGCAACAAGCAAAAACACAACGGATTCAAAAACATATCAACATCCTGCCTCATCCAAAGCCTCTCCCTCTCCTCTCCGCTCTGCTGCACAAAATAATCAAATCATCACAGGATTTTGTTATTTTCTCCCCCCTCTCTCTCACCCTCCCTCCTCTACCCAGCCACATCCAAACCAATAAAATCTGTCGCCTCTTAACAGCGGTTGAACCGTGCGGTGACCTGGATGTTAGGAAGCCCCAGCAGACTTAAATGAAAAAATCAAAGGAACATTACAAAGCAATTATGATCCTCGACAGCCCCTTGGTGACACAAAGACTGTGTGCAGAGAGATTTGTGGGTGAGAAGGTTCAGATTAAAGCTGAAGAGATTCCTCAGACGAGGTTAACATGATGCTGCTGTCTGCTGGTCCTATCCCGAGGCTCAGCTCACCGTCAGAGCAGAGCTGGTCTCACATGCTTACGTGTGTGTGTGTGTGTGTGTGTGTGTGTGTGTTTGTGTGTGTGTTGAGACAGCATCTATTGTCGTGGACAGACTGACTTAACAGGGCCGGCACAAGAGTGTTTTGGGGTACTGAGTAGAATTTGTTTCCTCTCAATCCCTGGTCCTTACCACAAACAAAATCACAAACTTGTGGCACGTTGCATAATTTTGACAACCTCTCATAAAACCTGACCTTCCAGCTAAAATGTACGCATATCTTTTGTCCGAATTTTGAACAACTTTTGATTTCAGTTCAAGGTCTACGCCGTTAAATACACTCTGCATCATCCTTGTGTTTGGCCATAAGGTCAAGCTAGTTTGCCATCTCTGTCAAGTAGCTGTCTGTTAGTCACTCACTCTTCAGCTGAAAATGGCACTTCAAAATAAAAGCTCTGTACTTCAAAATAAGTGCTTTTTTTTTTTTTTTTTTTTTACAAACCTGATACATTTACGAGTCACTTACAGATCATTAAGAATAGACCTGCAACCTATTTTTGGACCATGACCCACCAGTTAGGAACCATTGGTCTAGAGTATTGTTCATGCGTATTCCATACGATACGCATCAGGTGTAAACATACCAACTGCACCAAAACATTGAAGTGGACAGCTATTTAATAAATTTAACTTGGGTACAAGGAGTTAAGCGGTTATGAAACAGTCTAAATTTAATACTGATGCCTTTATATCAGACACCTGATAGCAGCGGCTCTTCCTCTGGTCAGGAGCACCACTGATGACGGTCCCTGGGGCAGCAGTGTCCGTCTAAGGCCCCCGTTTCTACACCATAGCACAACAAAAAATGTCACGTAGATGTTGACGCAAGTGTACTCGGGTACGCAACAACATTACTTATTTAAAAGCTGAGCGGCAAAGGGATGGAGGGAGCCAATTGTACTTAGATATGGTAAGAATGAAATGTATCCAATATGAACGTTTGTTGAGACTGTTGAACCACCTGCTGCTTATGCTGCTGTGTTAGCTCATGCTAACCGGGCAGGCAGAGACAGCCCGTCTCACCTGCATCTAACCCATGTAACAGCAGCAAAAGTTTGCTCATCAGTGGGATTTGGATAACCAAGGATGTCAGCTGAGAAGACAGTAGGGTTTGAAGCCAAAATCATGGCTGAGATAACAGTTAGGTAAAGTTTAGAGTTCAGTTTTACTCATGGTCTGAAATAGACTGAGGTCAATATGAGGAAGGTTAGTAAGAGAAGGCAGAAAATATCCAATTAGGGACCAGACAAATAGGCAAGAGTCCAAAAAGTAGGCAGGAATCAGAGATGAAGACTGGAACACTAAGTAGCAAACAGATTGGAAGATCTGGCAGAGAATGAATGGAAATGTAGTGGTGTTTATACACTGCAAGGCTTAATGAGGAAGTGAGGACAGGGCAGGTGGGCGGAGGAGGTCAGGTGATGGTGAATGGCGGGAATACAAGGATTACAGCAGAACAGCAGGGAGTGACAGGAGCTGAAACTAACAGTAGAGTTAGGAGATGGCAGGGAAAGACATGTGAATGTGAGAGCAAGAGTTGTCTGGTGTTGTTACAAAATTTTAGTCAACAGTACCAAAAGTAAACCCTATCTCTAGAAACTAGAATTTCCGCCTCATGGTTGTACGCCTCCACACACCAGTCGTTTTGCAGTTACAGTTTGCCTTCATGTCTGTGAAAACATGGACGCTTTACACACAGAAGATCAATACAATCAGCACAGTTTCAACATTAGAGTCACCAATTCAGTATCTGACCAAATGTCTCCCCTTCTGTTCCTGAGATATGATGTTGAATAATAGCCAAAAAACATTATGATGTCACCGTGAAGTTGATCATATGCATTCTTGAGTTATGTTTTGTGAGGTCACACTGACCTTGATCTTTTACCTTCGACCACAAAATCCTAATCAGTACATTTTTGAGTCCAAGTGGACGTTTGAAGAAATTCCCTCAAGGCATTCTTGAGGTATCCCATTCAGGAGAATGGGACGTAGGTAAGGTAACAACAATGAGATTTTCACGGCATGATAATCTATTAATTTTTCATTATCATAGAAAAGCAAATGTACACAGTATGATAACCATCAACTTATATGTTATAGTATACCTTGAAACCAGTACATCACTGCAACCCTTGACGTACGGCACACACAGACAGACCGATAGATTGATGGACTGACAGACTGACAGACTGATGGACGGACAACCCCAAAAACATAAAGCCTCTGGCCATAGCTACTACCGGCACAGAGGCATAAAACTGCATATTTGTACAATATTATATCATGGATAAGCTGAAACTTTCTATTTCAACAACACTGTATTTAACATGTGGTTTGGTTTAGGAACAAAAGACACTTGGTTATGGTTAGGAGAAGATCATATTTTGGTATAAAATATCCAGTTTTGGTGCCAAAATCACCTTCAGAAAAACCGCGACAGGTAGCTAAAAAGCCCCAATGTTTTGTGGCTATAAAGTCACTGAACACACAGCATGAACTCACTGAAAACCAACCAGTTCACTTGTTGGTCTTAAACAGTGGTCTGCAGCTTGGCAGCCATCTTGCAGAGGTGTCGCAGCCCTGCAGTATACTGCATACTGTGTACAGGCCCATTCCCATTCACCCTTTGCCAGATTGTCTATTGTGCTTCCGCTTTGGTTTTCAGCCATCTGTTCTGCCCCCTCAGTCGGCCTTTGCCCTTCAGTCTGGCCCCTCTTAGATACGTTTTTTTGCCTGGTTACCAAACTTGATTTTTGGGATAAACATGAACTTTTACTTATCCTGTCTGTCTCTGAGTCGTGCATCTGGGTTCCAACCTGTTTCCTTGCTGAGCCATAACAGATTTAATGTTCATGCATCTGTTTCCCAGCAAAATCCTTGTTGCTGCTCAGATTCTTTGAGAGCCCTTTGAGCCTGATCTAACTGTAAAACTCTATCCTATCAACGGTCAAATCCTTGATGCAGTTATCTCTGACTGACCCATCTTTACTGTAGTATCCTGCTGAACCTAAATCCTGATTCTCAAAGCAACTTGTATCTCCAGCCATCAGGTAAGTAAAGAGTACAGGGTTTCCCTCTGTGGATGAAAAGTAAAAAGTCTCCAAATGGAAAACAAAATCCAGAGAAATGGAGCTGCGTTCAGGGATGTTTGAGAGCTCACATAAAGAGAGCTGTTGGCGGCGCTGCTATCAGGACCAGGTTACATATACTGGGTGTTATGTAAGGGATAATGTACAGAGAAGTGGATGAATAGAGATTCCAAGGTGAGGCGGAGGTTACCCTGATCTCTCTGGAGAGGCTTATTTTGAAATAATAACATTATCCATCTTAACATACAGCCAACTACCAAATACGTTATATGAATATATAACATCAGAGACAAAGAGTTGATTTAAAATGTAAAGCCGAGACTTCCAACAAGCTGAAGATGAGTGTCACCGCTGCTTTAGGTGCTGTAAATCTCCAAAACGTGACCTTTTCTTTCACGTACTTAAACAAACCTTGATTCTGTCAGATCTCCTGACTTTTATGTTGAGCTGATGACCAAATTCAATTAAAGGCATCAGTGTACTTCAAACAAATCATCTAATGCCTCATTTTCACCACATGGTACAGCACGGCTCCATTAGAATGGGCTGGACTCTGTGATTTCTTTATTTGGGTATGTCATGGATGGTATCTGGTACTTTTTTTAAAACCACTTTGGCCAATGCTCTAAGGGAGCGGAGTACTAGGGTGCGTTAAAACACTGTGGACCACTAACTGGTCATAGAGAATCGTCACTGAAGCGAAACGGGACATCCTGCACAAACCTGCCATTTTTAAGTACTCAAGCAACTGTCAACAGGGACCACAATTTTTGTAGGGGCTCAACGCAAAAACACGTTGTACGACATACTCTACACACACTGGGCCCTCACTATGATTACACATACACTACGTTGTACACTACAAACACTATGCCATACACAACATACACTATATCGTACACTGCAATTTATGCTACACACACTACATTGCACACTACGCTGTATACTATGCACACTACACTATAAACTCAAACTTCACTACAATATACATTATATACACTTTTATATATGCTACGTTGTACATTATACCAAAGCTAAGTATGCTATACACTATGTGCACTACATTGTACACTATGCTGTATGCTACACACACTACACAGTACACTACAACATAGACTACATACACTTTTACATACACTCTGTTGTACACCACAAAGGCTATGCCATACACTGGTGATGCTACGGCATACACTACGGATGGTATACTGTACTCTACGCCATGCATGACATACACACCATACACTGTTCCATACACTATGTACACTATGCTGTACACTACATACACTATACCATAAACTATGTACACTACCCTGTACACTTTGCCATATTGCCATATACAGCATACACAACACTGCGCTGTGCACAATATGCTGTCCAACGCTACACTGTGCCATACAAGTGACAAAATACAGAGGTTCCTCTTTTTGGTTACTGACGAAAGGATTCAGTGAGTGACGCCCACACTGAGGGAACACTTCCTACACTAGAAAACAAAGAAGAGAAAAGGGCCTGGTATCCAAAAGTCAGATGAGTTGTGTTCAGATGAACCCTGCAGCATAAAGTAAGCATAATGGCATCTAAAACTCTTCTTTTGAAAGTGAAGCTAAATTCACAAAGTTGTGGGTGTAGGCAGTATTTTAACTTTTCTATTCATTCATTCATTCATTCTTCACACAACGACTTCTTCCAACACCGTAACTGCCTTAAAGGAGAGACTGAATTTATGCTCTGTTGAGAAAGGGGTATGCTTAAAAGGAGCAAGTGCTGCCTGCTTGGTTATGGCAAAAATTAGCATTTATTAACAGTTATTTTGGTCAATATTGAAATCAAGATGATTTTAACATGATTACTTATTGACTTTGGAAACAGCATGTATTTACTGAAATTTAAAAGAAAAATCTTTTTGAACTTAAATTGTTCTTTTAACTTGGAGGTGAAACATGCTACAGCATGGCTGATAGTCAGTTTGGGTTTTTAGGGAGGGACGAAAATACACCACTGTAAACAAAAGAGGTGTGCTGAATAAATAACACAAGACAAAACAAGAGCATCGCTGCAAAACAGATTAAGGCACAGTAACGTTTTATTTTGATTATCCTGTTTTCATAATTGTTAAAAACCAAAATTACAATGTAAAATAAAATTCACAGCTCTGAAGTAAATCGTTTGTTCCAGGTTTTTAAAAAACTGTTGCAAACAGCAACAAACTTTTTAACATCCTGTCTTTTTTATATACATGTATATGCAAATTAACTGAAGTGCTGTTGATAGAGCTAGGTCATCACTTTTGGATTTTGGAAATGGGTCCGTGCACAACTCACCAGGTCCTGATGTGCACCAACCAAAGGAGACCCAATCCAAAATGAAGCTGAGGCCTGTAAGACCCAGTCTGAAATAGACCAGAGGGTAATTAGATTCCTTCAGGTTTAAGACACATTGACACACAGACCAGAGACCGACTGACACCGAGAAAATGGACCTGATTACACTGGGAGTCGTTTGGACCTGAGGCGAGTCTTGGATACTAGGAACAGAGCAGACTTATGACGAAGTATTCACCTGACTGGTCTGGATTCCATATCTGAAATCAATAAGAGCTATCGGTTTTTACCTGAATCAACTCGCCAGTGTGCCTCTTGATCTTTTTCTTGTTGTACCAAAACAATCGTTGATTTTCACATGAATAACCTGACAGCAGCAGCAGCAGCTCTCTGAGTCCTACAAACAGATGACAACAGCAGACAACGTGCAACTGCTCCCTGCTGGGACAAGAGGGAGCAATTAAACTGATCACTTAATACCTGATAATCTGCATTACCTGCCGCAAGTGATTACCATCACACGCAGGCCGGCTGCCAGGAAGAACACGCAGAGTAACGCCACTATAGAGCCACCAGGTCAGTATGAAACAACACTGACCCGTCACTTTGTTTTCAAATCTATACTACAGAAGAAGAAAAGAAGAAGAAGAAGAAGAAGAAGAAGAAGAAGAAGAAGAAGAAGAAGAAGAATGCTGACAGATAGTAAGAACCAATCAGGATCAAGGAGCTAGTCTGAAATAGGCAAAATGGAGCTCTGATAAATCAATATTTAATCATGAATGAACATTATCTTTGGCCATGAATAGGCGGCAGACATTAGCTGTAAACACAACACTGATGTACTATTGTCTCACAAAGTTGACATGTTGAACTCTGTTTTTGGTCTCCACCAACTCTGTAAAATATTAAGCCTTTAGTAGCTTTAACTTCTCAAATAATATTATTACTTTAACATCAAACTGACAATGAAAGACATAAATATGTGGGTACGAAAGTTGATTCTTTACCTTGAGCATTAGTTTGGTTTTTGTTTTGTTTTTAATGCATGTTTTTTACATTTAACCACACCTTCCTGTCTTCATCAGAGAGTGGAGTTTGCACAGTGGCCATCATGTGACCTAAGTAGTACATAATTGTCTATTGATAGCACATCTTTTTGTCACAAGTTCTTAAACAGAGGGTCAAAACACATTTTAAGCATTTTTAGTGTAACCTTCATGTGTTTTATTTGTTTTTTAAAGAAAAACAAACCCAACATGAAAATATGGTTTCCACAAGATGGCAGCAAAATATATAAATATCATACTCAGTATAAATACATATTATAAAATACTTCTTTGTTAAGAAATTATGAGGAAGTGCCTCCTTTGAAGTGTGTGTGCATATTTAATGCCCTTCTGTCTGTTTGCCTCCCCTCCCCGTGCTCAAGAGTCAAACAAAAACAAGACGCCCCGAAAACAAGAGGGGAAAATAAAAAGACAAGACTCCCTGCGGTAAAGCGCAGCAGATGTTTTCATAGAGATGAGTGATGCAGATGGATCCACATGCTGACAGATTAACAAAGGATGCTGTGAGGTCGACAGAAACTGCTGCAGCTTCAGTTCAGACAGGATCAACGAGTGATCGCAGGAGGAAAGATCAATCAGTCAGTCAGCTGTGACAGGAGTCACACCATACCAGATACTTGTGGTATATACTTTGCCCTGGTTTACATGAATGTATTCTCGTTACAGTAATAAAGATTTCCATACATTATACTTCGTTTTTAAAAACACAATACACACATTTAGAGGGTTTAGCTGAGGCAAAACTTAGCATAGTCCATAAAATCAGTTTGTAGAATCATGTGCTCTTCGACAACAGGGCTGCAACTAACAATTATTGTCATTATCAGTGTGTCTATCAGTCATGTTTTTAATTAACTGATGATTGAATGATGGAAAGTAGTTAATTTACAGTGACACAACAAAGAGAAACAAAGCAAAATCCTCAACTAAAACCAGAGAGTGTTTGACATTTTAGTTAAATGACTGACCAGTTATTATGACTGTAGATTGAGTCAAAATCTGTGAAAAGTTGACATTTTGGAGACCCAAATTTTACCTGACAGCCACATCCAGCTCACTTTGAAGGTAAAATTTGAATCTGTGAAAAAACACATTAACTCCGGCTGTCAGGTAAAAGTAGGGAGTAAAAAGAACAAAATGTCCTCCAGATATTAAGCAGGGAAAAAACAGAAAGTCTCAGAAATCAAACTGTTCGGAATCTGAACTGGATTAAATGTGTTGTTATTGTTAAAAAATGTTGGTATCTTCCTTTAAATCAGCTCTTACAAACATGACCCAGAACTGCGCACAAGCATGTGGACTTAAACTCTGAGGCATCTGCCGGTAAACAGGCTGTAAACCTAATTCAACTCTGAAGTCTGTGACCCACATGAACTACTGCAGCAGGCGGAGATCGAGGACGAGGCAGAAAAACAAAACCCACCTTAAAGGAGACAAGTTTCAAAAAAAAGAAGAGAGGGATGATGGGAAGGAGATAAGGAAGGAAGGAAGTGAAGGAAGGGAGGAGGAGCAGATGGGGAATTAGCTTACCAGTAGAGAAGAGACACCCTATCGAATCGGTCGGCGTCCTGAGGGAGTAATGGCATCGCACGATGGTCCGAGACCCGAAAAAAAACTCCCAACCAATCAAACACAAACACACACAAGGGTTACGGCGCCATGAGACAGCAGCGGGTGGTTCGGAGGAGGAGACGGGATGAGAGGAGACGGCGGTGGTGGTTCAATCGAGGTCGGTGTGTGTGACCGGAGTGAAGAGGAGAGGGATGGAAATCCGCCTAGACAGGGAGAGACACACGCTTACCTTTACTCACTAATCCATGCTGATACCCGTCCGTCACACACACACACAACATAAGCACATGCAAACACACACACACACACACACACAACATAAGCACATGCTCACAAACGTCACAGAAGACGAAACTTTAAACATTTTCCGAAGACGTGTCCTTTCTCCCGCTGAAAGATTAGAGCATTATGGTTAAAAACACTGGAAGGAGCTTAAATGTCTTAAAGTGTTGCCTCTTTGGAGTCTCAGAAATGCACCCGGGAAGATAAATCACCTGTAAACACTACGCAGACGAATCTGCAGCGTTGCTTTTTAAAAGTATCGAGCCAAGCAGACGGCAGGATTCTGCACACATAGATTGAAATTCAAATTTCATTTGACTGAATACACAAAAGGCTATGAATCATCACTGGAAAATGTTTCTGAGATTAAAAAGACAGATGGGAAGCAAAGAAGGGGAAGAGGAAGGGGAGAAAGTGAGAGCTGGGCCAGCTTTAGTAGTCAGGAATGTCTCGACCCAGTCTTAAGGATTGTATTGAGTCGATTTTGGCATATTTTATTGAATTAGTATCATCTGATTAAACCCTGATAAAAATCTGATTCTTTCTTTACTGAACTTTTCTGTGTCTGTTTACCTCAGTCTGCTATTGTTGCAGAGCTGCACTCCTTTACAACAACCTGCAATGCGAACACTTCATTGCATGCGAGTGAAAATGAATCTTCAAATTACGATTGTATCCATCCACCCATCCATTTTCATCCACTTATCGAGGGGGTAGCAGGCCAAGCAAAGCATTACAAATGTCCTTCTCCTCAGCAACGCTTTCGAGCTCCTCCTGGGGGACCCCAAGGTGTTCCCAGGCCAGATGAGATATGTAATCCCTCCAGCATGTTCTGGGTCTGCCCCAGGGCCTCCTACCTGTGGGACATGCCTGGAACAACTCTAATGGGAGGTACCCAGGAGGATCCTGATCAGATGCCCGAACTACCTCGACTGACCCCTTTCAACACAAAGGAGCAGCAGCTCTACTCCCCACATGTCCGAGCTCCTTGCCCTGTCTCTACAGCTGAGTCCAGACACCCTTCTGAGGAAACTCATTTCAGCTGCTTGCATCCGCCATCTCATTCTTTCAGTCACTACCCAAAGCTCATGACCATAGGTGAGGGTTGGGATGTAGATGGACTAGTACATCAAAAGCTTTGCCTTCAGGCTCAGCTTCCACTTCACCGCAATGTTTTGGCACAGCGCCCGCATTGCTGCAGATGCTGCACCAAACCACTGATCCATCTCACGCACTATCCTACCCTCACTCATGAACAAGACCCTGAGATATTTGAACTCCCTCATCTGAGGCAGTGACTCTTTCCCAACCCGGAGGGGGCAATCCACCAGTTTCTGGCAGAGGACCATGGCCTCAGATTTGGAGATGCTGACTTTCACCCCGATTGCTTCCCACTCAGCTGCAAACTGCCCCCAGTGCATGCTGTGTTTGTATCATAACTGTTTAATAAAGATAAATGCCTTGACAGCTCCCCCAAAAGTGAAGCCAATACTTTGTGATTGTCCTCTGGTGGCAGAGAGGTCAGTATAGGTTCCTCCAAATCTTTAGGATGTCCATGGCTACATTCCAATACCTCTGTTGGCACCTCATGGCAAGGCTGTCACAGCAGAACTTAAAATGTAGGCAAGCTGTCCCCTTAGGAAAGTGCAATTTTAATCAGTTCATTGTTGAGTCCAAGGTTATGTTTGTGCCAAATTTGAGAAAATTCCCTCAAGCCATTCTTGAGATAATAGCTCACAAAAACAAGACAAACAACCAAAAAACACAATGCAACAGCTATCGACAGCATGAAGGCATAAAAATCAGGTCTGTGTCACTTGAGACCAAAACATTAGATCTGGACCAAATTTGCTTGTGATGTGAACACAGACTTAACTTTCAAGCCTCCAAAACATGGATTTATACCCATACCTTTTACCTAACCTCTTCCTGGTAATGTGTGTGTAACATGTTAAAGTATAACGTATCGTATCGTATCGTATCATATCGTATCATATCATATGTGGATTCAGGGATACTTCCTTTGAGCCTGGTTATCATCATCAGGGTCATTTTCCTTGCTGCCTCAAATACAGATCCTTAACATATAATCCTCATAACATAAAGTATGTGTATTTATATTTTATTGAGAATATTTGTACAGTTTAGTCAGATCAGTTGTTAACTATATACTTTACTTTATCAAGATATGGGGAAACCTGAAACTGAAGGGGAAAAAAAATAATTATACAGAGCCATATTTTTGTGACATTTTGTGACAGTCATTCGCTGAAGCGTCACATGACACAGCAACAACTGTAATCCTGTGATTTCAAAACTTCCTTCAACATTTGTACATTTGTACCCAGACAGGAAACTCATTTCAAAATGTTGATCACCATTTGACCTGCAGTGCCTGAGCAGTGACGCATCAGAGAGGACTGCGGGCAGGAAGAAGACAGGAAGTGTGACCTATCACTGACACAGAAAAACAAAATGATTTTATTTATTACCTGGTTGTCTTGAGATCTGGAAAAAATGTGTTGAATGTGAGTTTATAGGGTGGCTTTGGTTTGCAGTTTTAACTTTAACCAATGGTGGAGACTCAAGTACTGTATTTAATTACAATGTGGAGATATTTGTACTTTACTTGTTTATTTCCATTTCCTGTTACTTCATACTTCTACTCCTCTACATCTCCGAAGGTAAATATTGTATTTTGTACTGCACTGCATGTATCTGTAACTGCACAGATTCTGACTATTAATACAAAATATAATCAACTAATACATTAGGATGTGCTATTGTTAAAAAAGTAGTATATAAAGTCATTAAAATGAGCTCCACCTTTACCAGCTGCAACATTAAAGTGATGCACCAACACATTCTCACTCCGACATCGTCACATATTGACGTCTTGGTCATGGACTTTCCATATCCACATATGATGTGCAAGTTACCCTGGGTGCGTTGGTTGTTGGGTTTAGGAAAAAAGAGCAGGGTTTTGCTTTAGAATATTTCGGGATGCGAACACTGCTCACTCAGGTGAAAGTCGATGTTTGTTGGGCCCATTGACAACCCCTTCCACCTGCCATACTTGGACTTTCGCCACCTTGACTTTCATCTTTGTTCCATCGCGTTTTCCCCTGACACCAACAGGCACTGTTAAACTACACTGTTAAACAGCAATCAGCCGTGTATCATGCCGACGTTAAAGGATGCATTTTTTGTTGGTCTCTGACGCCACAAGTCACTGCCCAAGCACCGAATTTTGACGACTTCAGAGTAAGACCAGGTTCAATGAACACACATGATCAAATGGAGACTTGACTTTGGATAACACGTTGGATGAAATTAAAATCACATATATGTGCATGACAATGCAAAGAATAATGGAATTAGTTGTTAAACTGAATAGATTTTTTCTTTATAGTTTATGTAGAATAAGTATATATTTAGTAACAAAGTTACTAACCTTTGGAAAAAACAACTTCAAAAAACATGATGGGGATGGGTTTGCCTTTTCAAAGGCACATGTAGCCTAGCAAATTTCTTCTTTAAACACAGGCATATATCCAAGGTGGTCATCTGTATCACTCACGAGGCCCTGTTTTCAACCCTACACTCTCTCTATGGGCCCCTCACCTCATGGGCCCCAGTGCGACCGCCCTGCCTCCTCAGTCTATATTTACACCCCTGTCTGAAACTGGCCATTCTGCATAATGAGTATTCTGATCTGAATACTTCCGCTACTGGCTTCTGCAGAGTCCATAAGTGATGAAGATAACAGAATTAAAAGTACTATTTTTCAAGACCTAAATAAAAATATTAATAATTTTAATTATAAAAATATTAAGTGATAACAACATGGGTTATTATTCTTATTATACAATATAGTGCTGTGTTTCTTGCTGATATGGTTCAGGAAATGTTGAGTTCACTGAAGCTGATTCTATATTTGAATGTAATGAAACTATATTGTTGTATATCTACTGATGAAATGTATTTTATATTATGGTACATGTGGTACCTGTATATCATCTTAGTCGGATTAGTGTTGCTCCACAGCTTCTAAAAATGGAAATGTACTCCTGGTGAAATGTCTTAAGAAACGAGCATCACACATGATTTCTGATCTTCTACACGTCACTGCACTGTGTGTACCAGAACTACTGTGGTAAGAGCTTGACGACTGACGGGTAATGAAAATCGACCACACAGGAACCTCCTCCTTCAAGGGACATAAATACACAGACGCAGGTTTATGAAGAGTTCAGAGTCAGAGTGGTGAGTTCTGTATATTTCCGTTATTCAATGTGTGTTAATATATTTAACATGTATATATGAGCTTACAATGGCAAAGGGGTTTGTCTTTAATAGAAACTCAAGTAGATTTAATACTAGCTTTTTTTTTTACATTTGACACATTTCAAAGCATATATTTTCACAAAATTAGATTGGTTTATATAGTTAAAAGTATTTTATGATTTAAGGTTTTATAATGTTTCTAATTTTGACGAATATTACATTTGATTCGTAAGGTTATATACTGTATGTTTGTGATAGTTTTCAGTGTTTAGAGTTGTCAGCATTTTTTAATTAGGTGAATTAATGTTGGAAACAGAAAACATGTTTAGGTGCAAATGTAGAGTATCTTTAAAACTGCATATAGAAACTAAACTAGGACTGCAATAGATCACAAACCATTAATATAAACATTTTATCTAAACTTATCTATTTTAGCATTTTCATTTTTTTGATAAAAAGTTTTTTCTCTTAAAATGTTTTTAATATGTTTGATATTAGATTTATGTCACTACATGTACAAAATGCCTTTTTATCTGTCCTGTGGAGAAGTTGAACTAGTTCATGTTCATGTGCAAACACCAACATACTCTCTGTTTTTTTTACAGATTAAATTTAGCAGAAAAAAGGAAGAAGGTGACAAGAGGAAGTGGTGAAACTCCTGAATCAAGAAACTTTCCTCGATGTGGTCAAACTGTTATTTTCCTCCTGCTTAGTCAACCACCAAACCCATAGCTGAAACTAAAAATAATCTCTTTCTAGTCATCTTTCCATATTCTGCTATCACACTGATTCATCTGTTGTGGTTACACAGAAGTTAATAACACAAAATTAAAATTCAATCAGCCAAAATGCTATCAGAACAAAATGGAAACATCACTTCCTCGATGTTAAACATGACGACCCCAGCCTCTGGTGGCGGCGGCTGCCCACCAGTTGGTATTCAACTGGAGGGTTTGATCCTGCCTCCAGTCCTCGCCATTGACGTAATACTGGGGCTGCTGGGAAACATCATGGCCCTGTGGATCTTCTGCTTTAAACTGAAGTCCTGGAACCCCAACAACCTGTTCCTCTTCAACCTGGTCATCGCCGACTTCCTGGCTCTGGTGAGTCTGCCGCTGAGGATCGATGCCTTGCTCAGGGGCTACTGGGTGTTTGGAGACGGCATATGCCGGATCAACCTCTTCCTGATGTTTTCCAACCGCTCGGCCAGCATCGCACTCATGACCGTGGTGGCCATTTACCGCTACTTTAAGGTAACTACTATTTCCAGTAGTTTTTATGTATTGTTGTTGACTGATTCCCAACTCAACCCAATCACCAGAATAAATGTTGGCAGTGTATATTTCTGCAAACCACATGTATACTACATGTTTGCACATTGTTATGTAGTGGATACATTGAAATTTCACACTGAAACTTTACCTTTAAACAATGCTTAACATGTGGTTGTGAAAAGATCATGTCCTGGCTTAGGGCACAAAGCAGCTGAAAAAGCCCCAATGTCTTGGTAAAAAAAAACCTGCATTTCTTGCCACTATCCCAGATGGAAAAACAGCGACAGGTCACTAAAATACACCCACATTTAGTGCCTAAAAACACAGGACACTGGAAACACAGCAATAACTCATTAAATCACAGCCGGTGTTGCTGTTTGTTTATCTCAAACAGCAATCTGCAGTGACGTTTATTCACGTTCAGTGAAAGCTCCGTGCGTGGAGTCATCCTTCCACTGATGTTCAGCTGAGAGATTTAAAAAATGAAAAACCAAAGTCTGCTTCACTTTCTCAGGAGTTTCCCAGGAGACTTCAGAGTATTATTTTTTTTCTCTTAAAAAATAAAGTCATCATATTTAATCCAGTACAGTAGCTGATACTCATTTATCTTTGCTAATTTAAATAAACCCTGTATGAGAACATTCAGGCTGCTGGAACAGAAGCTGGTTTATAAGCACAGCAGCACTGTGGAAGCTGTTCTTATCAAAAGTAATTCATACATATCCCATGTTATGATGAGCCAGCTCCACACAGAGACTATGCTGTAGCCTACGTAAGTGACCTCCATAATTGTATGTAGTGTTCCAAAACAATAGATGGATTTAAAACACACACTAAATATGGCTTAATAGCTACAGTATTAAATACTAGTAAACAAAGTAGCTCCATTTTAACTCGCAGGACTCAAAGACAAAACAAATATAAATTAGCCTTCTCCTCTGTCTATATGAAGCCAGGGACAACAGCAACACTTAACAAAGGTAACATTTCAAAATTCGGCTCTATTACAACTCACAAGGTTCACTGACTAAACAATTGTCTTATACTAAACACGTTTTCCAAACAAATATAACATGCTAACGTTATTAACACAAGTCTACGGCATTTTGCATTGTATAAATTAGCTTAGCGACTAGCGGAGTTTTCCTCTGCTCATATAAAGCCAGGATAAATCACACGCAGGACTTACAATACTTACTACTTTTCCTACACCTCACCACTTACGTTATGTAACGTCATGTGGGGGGCTAATTTGTGGGATATCATACAAACCGTTGTATGAGGATGGGTTTCACTGTGACTCATTCAATCATGTGACGATATAACATCAGCTCTTTGACACTTTTTTGCTTTCAATGATGTGAAATGATGGACCATCACTGTGCTCTTCCTCCAGGTGGTCCACCCTCACCACCGGTTCAACCGTATGACTAAACGTCAGGCTGCGTTTGTGTCACTGTTTGTCTGGCTGCTGGTGATCAGCCCTCGGGTGCCCATGCTGGCTTACAACCACATCAAGCGCATCAGGGACAAAACCCAGTGCTTCTTCTTCACTGCTTACAAAGAGGCGTCGCCGGCCATCATCATCCTGGTTGGCATGCACCGAATCCTGACGGTGCTGGAGTTCTTCATTCCGATGGCCATGCTGCTCTTCTGCTCCATCCGGATCTCCAGCTTCCTGAGGGAGCGACAGATAGGAAAACCAGACAAGGTGCGAAAGGCGATGCGAGTGTGCATCGCCATCGTCGCAGTGTTCATGGTGTGCTTCTTACCCACCACAGTGACAACCATCGGGTTGTGGGTCAACCGCTCATTCTTCCCTTCAGATTGCGCCACCTTCTACACCTTCACCCAGCTCACCATCGTGTCTCTGGGCCTGAACTTCCTGAACTCGGCCCTGGACCCCATCGTCTATGTCTTCTCCAGTTCCATGTTCAGGAAGGCCCTCTGCAGCTCCCTGCCCCGCGCCCTGTGCTGCAGACAGGATGCAGGCGCCAACGAGAACACGGCATCCTCATCAGGGACTCAGTCCACCACCCAGCAGGAACTGAAGTCCATGAGGGCTGACAGAGGGAGTGAAGACATGGAATGAGCTACTCCTAAAATAATGACTGCATCAAGCAGTGCTGAGAAGAACTGTCTCATCCTGTCCTTGATTTGTGTATATTTTACAGAATTATGTCTGTTTTGTTTTTGTTTTTTGATGCTGTTAAAGCTTTGTGTACATCCATGATCTTTTTTTTTTTTTTTTTTAATTATTATACTTTTAACTTTACTTGATTAAGGACACAGAAAAAGTCCATAGCATCAACATAAAACAAACAATCATCCATGGACAAAAATACAATATTATAAATACAATGTATATCTTAAAAAGACAAGAAATACCCAACACTACATTATGCAAGTTCATGTAAAAAGATAAATTCCAATAAACTGCCCCCACAGAGAGGCTGGAGAGCCAGTGGCCCCACAGTCTGGATGAAAACCTTACTGAGCTCAACGCACAACACATTCTCACTCTGACCTCTTCACACATTGACGTTTTGGTCACGGACGTCCACATACAATGTGCAAGGTACCCTGGGTGCATTGGTTGTTGGCGTTCTGGGACACTAAGTCAAGTTCTCTTCTTTCAAGATATAGTGCATTTATTTTGAAAGAAACTGTATGTAAACGTTAAATTTCCTGTGTAGACGGAAGTGTGTCGGTACAACATTGATGGTTTTTTTCCTTCAACAACAAAAACACAGCACAGGATGAGCAGCATTTGCTTGTGCATACAACTTGGTCAGTTTTGAGTAAGCAAGTTGAGTTTTGTTTAACAGCTTACTTATTAGAGTTATTAGTGGGTTTTCTTGTATTCTTTTGTTGAGCACTGTAAATAGAGCACTTTAAGCAGTTTTAGCAAGAGTGAGAAGCCCTTTTAGTTTGGCTTTGGCATTGCCATGTTCTTTTCTCTTGTTTTAAATGGTTGAAGTTTAGGTAAGAAATGTATCTTTTGTTTCACATTTGTTTTTGCAAGGTCCATTTGTATATTTTTGTTTGTTGTTCTGGGCACTGCTCAACTCTGAAGACAAATAAACAGCTTTCTTTGTTGTTTAAAATACTGTGTAACTGGCCTTCCTTGGGAGTGGGAAGAATGGGGAGGTTCCTCTAAACTAGGGACAAAACATGTGTCCTTTTTACTTCTAACAATCATAAGGTTGCTCTTATTGACATTATATTTGATATCAAAGTCTTCACCATAGATTGGGCATATCTTAAAAAGCTGTTGTAGGCCAGCACTATAAAGGCACAAAATTACCAAATCATCTGCATACGTAAGATAATTTCTTAAAATATTGCCAACCATACACCCTTTGTTTCATGCATCAGACTGTTGGGAAAAGTCATCTGTGTACATTAAAAAGACAAAATGCCGCCCTGTTGAACTCCATTACTAACATGCAGTGGTTCCCATACAGAGCACCCCCCATCTAACCTGCACAGACCGATGAGCATACCAGTAAACAAGAATTCCCATTACCCATGTAGGGATCCCTCTACCATGCAATTTAATGAATCATTTCTCATTATCAATGCGACTGAGAGCCTTAGAGGCATCTATACAACACATAAACATTGTGGAGGTTTGATGATTATATTAATCTAAAATTTTCTTTCAAAGCAAAAATACACGTTTACATTTGAAACCAAACTGGTTGTCAGTGGTAGAGATGTATTTTTCCAATCTGTTCAAGGGGATTCTCTCCAGCACTGTAGATAGAGTGCTTGCTAAGGCTATAGGCCTATGATTTTCCATGCTATTCATTTTGCCAGCTTTGTCCTTAATAATATAATTTCTTAACTCCAATGTGAGTGGTTACACAAATTACAGATGTGAATTTTAATTCAATGCATCTATTGATCTTCTTCAGCTCTTAATTAACCCCTAAAAGTTCCACTCATGCTGAGGACATTTTGAAAAATCAACTCTATCTTACAATTTTGCAAATTACATATCAATTGAAAAGGGTTCTTCATTCATCATCATCCAGCAGCATGCAGCAAAATCAGGTGCCTCCCAGTTAAAGGACAGAGATCAGTATGCTCCGGTCCTTTTATCTCCCTTGGATATTATAAATAATTTTGTTCCAGCTTAGTGAGATATTCAAACCTTGGCTCTATGGCTCCATTACTCCTTCAAATTGAGGTAATCTAGTTGTCTTTTGCATCATTATAGACACACTTTTCACTAAATTCATCAAGAAATAAATGGTATCCTTGAAAACTTTACAATCTCATCAAGACAGTTTTGTGAGTTTCAGCTCAGTCAAGCAGAGTTTCAGATATTAAACAGAGAAAATGTTCAAAGAAGCCAACAACAAAAAAGCCTGAATGTCAAATTGTCACCGAAACAAAGTAAAATCTCGGACTGTACTATTTTCTGTTTTGTATTACACTGCACATATACATGGTCCTCTGCTCCTAAGTTGGTGGATAACGTGCACCATCTAGTGGACAGATCACTAACTACACTAGCTAATCCTTTCCCTCTCTCCTTTCTCACACGTTGAACCAGTTTGACATTATGCTGATGCCTCAGCAGTGATATTATGAGGGTGTGAAGGCAGCCTCAGATCACATGAACACAGACAGACAGGAATGCTGCAGGGGAGTTATCAGTTTCTCTCTTAATGGTCCTAACCTAATGTAGATCTACTGTTTTCTTATTCAGCCTGGCTTGGTTTGCTTTGTCTCTTTTGTTCCTTGTCTCGGGAAGAAGTCCAAGCAGAGTGGAGGTAATCAGCAAGAGGAGGTTCACCTGGGCTGATGGTCTCTCAGCTCCTGGTTTATTCGTCAGTCCTCCAACTGGTTCAGAACGCCACTGCCGGGCTCCTCTGAGGTACTGGGAAGAGAGACCATATCACACCTGTTTTAGCCTCTCTCCACTAGCTGCCTGTTCAGTTAAGAATTGAATTTAAGGTTCTCCTGTTTGGTTAAAAAGCCCTTAATGGTCTGGCCCATTCTACATCGCAGACTACATAATCCTTTATTCTACCCCAAGGTCCCTCAGGTCAGCTGGGGGGCTCCTGGCTGTTCCAAGCTCCAGATTCAAGCTCAGATGTGATTGTGCCTTTGTTGTGTCTGCCCCCAAACTGGAACAGCATCCCATTTCGATCAGATCTCACCCATCCATCGACTTGTTTAAGTTCAGGCTCAAAACTTACTTTCATTCATTAGTCATGGTGTCATGGTGGGTGGTTTCAGTGTTGGGGAGGGGAGCTGAGATTTTGTTAAACTTCTCAGAGTAAATTTCTTGTTGTTAAATAAAAAGATGGCTATCTCATATCTGATTTTTTTTTTCATCTGTATACTTTGGACTGGAAAATACTTTCAAAACCATGTTCTTGCAGTTGTTTCTCACAATGTGACACTCCTTTCCAATACCTGGATAAAGGTTGGAGGCTGTATCGCTATATATTGACACAAGTTGTTAAATTTTTACCAACAGTGAGAAGACTCATCCTCAGATGACATGGCGGTGGCTGCCCTGGGCCAACCATTTACCTTAGGAATGCTGTATGACGGCCGGAAAGATGAACTTATCCCAGGTAAATGAGAAATGGGAAAATGGGAAAATAAATTACTTTCACACATCTATCTGTCTGTGAGTCACCACAACCAACAGTGATGCTGGGTGTGGTGACTCAACCTCAGGCAACCCCAAATTACATTTATATTTAGCTGATTTGCAACAGCAAATATGTTTTGTAGGAAGGGTAATGCCAGCTAGATTAAGTTTGTTGTGGAGATACTGAACAAAAGTTGAACGTATCTG
>JAPZEB010000014.1:4002578-4014135 GCA_029783705.1 Chaetodon striatus | reverse complement strand
AATTTACATCAAAAACATTATAGTATAGTATGTCGTCAAATTTTCATCAAAAACGTCATAGTATAGTATGTCGTCAAAATTTCATCAAAAACGTCATAGTATAGTATGTCGTCAATTTTTCATGAAAAACGTCATAGTATAGTATGTCGTCAAAATTTCATGAAAAACGTCATAGTATAGTATGTCGTCAATTTTTCATGAAAAACGTCATAGTATAGTATGTCGTCAAATTTACATCAAAAACATTATAGTATAGTATGTCGTCAAATTTTCATCAAAAACGTCATAGTATAGTATGTCGTCAATTTTTCATGAAAAACATCATACTATAGTATGTCGTCAAAATTTCATGAAAAACGTCATAGTATAGTATGTCGTCAATTTTTCATCAAAAACGTCATAGTATAGTATGTCGTCAAAAATTCATGAAAAACATCATAGTATAGTATGTCGTCAAAATGTCATGAAAAACATCATAGTATAGTATGTCGTCAAAATTTCATGAAAAACGTCATAGTAAAGTATGTCGTCAAAATTTAATCAAAAACGTCATAGTATAGTATGTCGTCAATTTTTCATCAAAAACGTCATAGTGTAGTATGTCGTCAATTTTTCATCAAAAACGTCATAGTATAGTATGCCGTAAAAAATTCATGAAAAACGTCATAGTATAGTATGTCGTCAAAATTTCATCAAAAACGTCATAGTATAGTATGTCACCAAATGTCATGAAAAAACGTCATAGTATAGTATGTCGTCAAATTTTCATCAAAAACGTTATAGTATAGTATGTCGTCAAAAATTCATGAAAAACGTCATAGTATAGCTTGTCAAAATTTCATCAAAAATGTCATAGTATTGTATGTCGTCAAAATGTCAATCAAAACGTTATAGTATTGTATGTCGTCAATTTTTCATCAAAAACGTCATAGTATAGTATGTCATCAATTTTTCATCAAAAACGTCATAGTATAGTATATCGTCAATTTTTAATCAAAAACGTCATATTATAGTATGTCACCAAATGTCATGAAAAAACCATAATACTTTTTACAGGTACATGTAATGAATTCGTGCTTTAACCATGTTTTATTCCAGCCACCACATTTACATTGACATTGCATCATATAGCAGATTTTTGTACAATGTGTTATCCACCAGAGGGCACTGTAGAACATGTGAGCGTGCAGATGATCCAGGCAGAATGTTTGACCTCCTCCTGTGATCTTCCCGCAGATTGAGAGCCACAAACTGAGCTTCCGTGAGACAGCCAAGGCCCGCACTGACCACGGCGCTGAGATCGTCTCTTTGGAAGACTCCCCTCACCAGCTCAGCACCGTGTCCTCCTCCGGCAGCATCAACATGGCCGACTCTCCGCAGCTCTCCACACTTGCTGACCAGGTGTCCGCCTCTCTGGCCAAACAAGGCTTGTGAATGCACCCTCCACCTCCACTTCCTCCACCACACGACCACGTAGAGGAGTTGTGATGCCTTCCTCATTATTTTCACAGGACTTTTTTCGCTACCCACCACTGTTTATCCTTCACTAACCTTTGAAACTCCTCGAGGCATTACTTGTAGAGAAAAAAACAGAATAACAAGTAGGCCAACATGTATTTGGTTTCTCTCTCTGTGGTCTTTGATCTCTTTATTTGCTATTTCTACCTTTTGTAAGTCTCCCTTTAAGAGTTAAAGCACCCCAGCAGAGCAAAATTCTCCCTGTGAATCTGAGGATCTTCATACGTATCCTGGTGAATCTGACGTCATTTAACACTTGGTTTCCCGTCACATTGACTGTAAACCCTTTAGGAAGTTAAGTTGTGCCCCCCTGATATTTCTTTTGATAATAAACGGAGGTTGGGGTCCAGTTTGTGCTACGGCAGAAGGAACAGGGTACGGTGAGGGGTGTCGGAGGAAAGCTGTTAGAAAGAAAAGTAGCGATTTTTTTCGTCAAGGCAGAAAAAAAATGCTTTCAGACCTCAGTGCTGTCTTTGCTTTGTGTAGTCCCGACACGACAGGGGAGTAACCTGGATTAAAAAAAACAAACAAACAAAAAAAAAAAAAATAGAACGGCTAGAGTAGAAACTTTGGTTTGTGTTGGGCACAGTTTTATAATCGTACTCTGTGGATATATGACATGTATTTGATATGAAGAAACATTTGTATTGTGCCTGCTACTGTCAGTGTTAATTTTTTTTTTTTTTTGTTACTGCTGTATTGTAAATGCGCTAAAGCTTGAGGAAAATTAACCTTAAAGTGTCATGGCCAAATTATTAAGAGGAATAGAGACAGTTCATCATCGATTACTAGTATTTAAACTGCTATATGCACATCAAAGGTAGGTAGAATAATGTTCATCACGATTTCTGAAAATATTCTTAAAGAGAGACTACGTAACCTCTGCTGAAATGATCAGATGATGCTAAATGCTAAGCTAGTATTTATCATTTAGCTAAAATGCTAAGCTAGTATTTATCATTTAGCTGAAATGCTAAGCTAGGAGTCATAAAGTCGGCAAACTGAGCTGATATTAGCCCCCCCGAGGATACCGGTCACCCCCGACCGAGTGAAGCTGTAGCAGTAAAATCCCATCAGCGTATTAAACTACGTTAAAGTGCTTTGACTGTTTAGTTATAAGAAGAAAAGTGTTACTTCCTGTCCAACGTTACATAGTCTCACTTTAAAGGCTGAAAAAAATGTAGTATTTTAAAATGTACTCAACCAGAATGAATATTGCAAAGCAGATGGATGTATGATGGATGATGGGTGGATGACAGACGGATGGATGGATGATGGGTTGACTGGGCCAAGTTGAGATGAAGGAAAACTGCACAGGAATGATTTCACGGGGCAGTTTTCATCGTTACATCTGTATCTGTACCTGAGCACCCAACACTGGATTCATCGTGACGTGACTCAGCTGGTTGCTTTTACCTTCAGTGATGAAGCTGCACTACATGAGGCCAAAAGTATGTGGACACCTGAGTATGACACCCATATCCTCCTGAGACCCCGTGTCCTCATGAGGACACGTTGGGTTAACTGGACCTTATACTTCATCGTGCTTAACTCTGACCTGTTGTCCTCGTTTGTGGACACTTTTGTGCCATCTAGTGGTAGTAAGAGCACAATACACTAATCCATGAAAAAACAAGATGGCTGCCATCTCTGCCAAGTCAGTCTGCAGCTGATCGTGACACAAAAGAGGACAAAACCTGATCACGTTTTATGATTGAAACTTGATCGTTAAAAATATTTAGTTTTTTTGTTCTTATCCGGTCCTACTGATCCCAAATAGCTAGGAAAATTTAATATGTATACCAAACAAAAGTTGGGGTGTCAGAAGGATATGTGGGTTTTAAGTATCTTATTCTAACACCATGAGCTTTAATCTGCTGCTCTGTGTTAAAACCTTGCTGCAGGATTTTGCTCCAGTTATTGAGGTTCAACACTTACCACTCCTCGTAGCTCGTGACGACCATCTTTGTTTTGTTAGCTTACTTTTTAGAGAGGAAACGGCCAAATTAGTCTCAAAGAAAAGCAGCGAGGTGCTACAGTCGTTAATATTAATTGTTAAACTGTAATTCAGGGAGTAACGCTATGAGGACGTAGTCTGTCCTGATTGTGTGCAGACTACATGCAGTACAAACTTTTTAAAGGAGGCCAAATCATGTCTGACACCTAGTGGTAAAATCTGGTACTCCGGTCTGACATTTGGCTCAATATCAACCAGTTTGAAAATGTTTACATGAGCCTGACCCTCGTGTTAATCATCCCATGACCCTGTCAAGATCATCTTGTGCCCCCTAGTGGAGCGTCTCGATCATGAAGGTGGGAATTGCTGTGAAATACTGTACGCTGCAGCTTGTAGATGTCCTTAACTGGAACTAAGGAATCTGCTTCAACAGCCTCAGAACAAAAGCATCTTAAGCTCGTCCACAAACTTTTGGCCACATGGTGTATTTCAGCTCAAGACCCCGTGCAGAGACAGGGCCGCAGATTTGAAAAGACTCTGATGCAGTTATTTAACTATTTATGTAAAGAATTTTTATTTGTTGAATGAAATGAATGCAACCAGCTTTTCTCCTCGACTTCTAACAAGAACGATTTTCCCTTCAAAATATACTCGTGCTCAAAACCGTCCTGATGTTGATCAATATTCCCAGTGACTCATCACTATTACTCGCATTAATATGAAGTGAAACAACTTCTCGCATGCACCTCATGTAAGAGAGTCTGCTTGTTGCCTCCCCCTTTCACAAAGTGGTCTCTTTGTATATCCTGTCTTATAAACGCTCTCTGGATCCTGAAACACGTCCTGATCAAGGACTTCAAGAAAAAAACAAAGTGGTTACACGGAGTCAGGAACACTTTGCACCCAGCTTCCTGTTTGTTGCCAACATAGATATAAAAGTGTTTTATCTCTATGATCGCAAAGATGCTACTCTCAGTTTGCAGATAGGACGTAAGGGTGTGCTCGCAACATTATCTGCATGCATTTTGTTTTTAATCGAACAGACCACATTCGTCTCAGTGTGCAGGACAGACGTGAGAGCGGAGGGACGGGAGACGATCCCGCTGTGCAGAGGAGACACAAGCGTGCAGTATAATGTGCTTTTCGGTGGGTCCTCTCATGTCGGAGGGGTTTGTTTTTTTCTGCAGTAACAAAAACTCATCACCTTCTTTTTGGTTACTTCTGACGCTGTACAGTTGTGGAAATGTGATTGTTCTCGTTATTGTGCATTTGATCAATAACTGGTTTATGATGATTCTTGTTGCTGTATATGTGTATTTGAAAATAAATGCTATGAAGTCACTGTCGTCGTGATGTATGCAACACAAGTGCTGTCGGAAATCACTCCCTGTTTGTCACACGGTGCGTTGAGTTCACACTTTGAGGCAAAAATAAAAGCTGTGATGTTAAAAATTTGGTCCCAATCTCAGTTTAATGTTTAATTCGGAGGAGTTAGTGGTTGACCTGTGACCTCGGGAGTGATTTCAGACAGTTTCTGAAGGACTTGAGGCCAGAACAATAACGCCAAGTTAAACATAAATGTTTTAATGGTACTATTTACAAAAAAGAAAAAACAATTCTGCTTTTTGATTAGGTTATAACTGCTGCAACAATCGAACAGGTACATTGACATCTTGCTTAAACTACAAAAGAAAAAACAGTGATTGAATGGCTGTGGCATAAAAAGGAGGTGTAAAATGAAAACAACCATAGTCTTTTTTTTTTTGCATAGCAATTAGTTACTTGAGGGGGGCGAGTAGAGTGTGGTTATGACGTCGGTGGGGTGGCAAAAAACAAAGTTTGTCTTGCAACAGAGTCGTCTGGATCTGATCAGAGTGGAACTGTTGAACAGCAGAAAATATTCCCTTAAATTGAAAAACCTGAGCTCGGGGTGGCTTCTAGCTGAGAGCTGCTACATTTGAAGTGTTTGCAAGAGAAAACGTGTCAAGTTGAACCAGAAGAAAGAGGAAGGGTGGGGGGGTGTAATTGTGTTATGTCTTTATTTTGCCACATTTTTCTAATACAGCAACGACTGTACGCAGAGAGTGAGAGTAGCAGATGGTACAATCATCCCCGTCACCTGCCGTTTGTTTCTTTTTTTCTAATCAGTGGAAATCTTACTGTGTGCTGTCGTGATAAGACTAACATTAGCATGTTTTTGAAGCATGCAGCAGCAGCGCTGTTCTGTAGGGCAAGTGCTCAAATAAAGACACCCCAGTCCTCTCTATGCCACCACCCTCTTTAAAACCAGAACTGAGAGCGTAAGAAGAGACGGCGGGGCGGAGACAGGAGCTGGACACTCTGCAGAAGGAATGATTTACTATTCAAAAAACACAAAGAATGTGTACAGACCACAACTAGCATGCATGTTAGCACCCTGTTTTCAACATGTGAAAACAGGGTGCCACTTAAATGTAATGCTTTTTATGACTTTTCAAGATCATTTTTAACCAAATTTAAGACAGATTTTTTAATAAATCATCTTTTTTTTAATTCAAATATTGCAGGTAGGTACAAAGGTAAGTAGTATACATGCAGTCCAATGCAGAGCTAGGCTTTATGTAGGATTATGGTTATTAGAATGAGTTCGGTTAATCTACATTTTGCCAACAAATAAGTGCAAGTAAAAAGTAAGAAGACATTACTAGGAAAAAGACTGATATATGAAATTAGATCAAATGTATATAGCAATTAAGACCTCACAAAGTCAAATTTAAGATTATTTGATGACTTTTTAGGCCTGATATTTACAACATTGAATTTAAGACATTTTTAGACTTTTTAGGGACATGCAGATGCCCTGGAACACTGTGGTAGCTCAACATAAAAAACATAAAAAAAAAACCAACACAACATAAAAGCAGAACTTTGTATTTGAAAAATATCCCTGGGTGTTAATTTTCATTTAGTTTGTGCAAACTGGTTTTCCAGCTAGAGTTCCTGCAGAGTGGATGAATCCTGTTGTTATTTCTCTTATATGTATACGGCTGTATTGGCAACATGTCGACATGATGACATCATAATTACATTTATGTAGCAAGAAAAAACATGTGCCTTACACTGTAACATGTTACACGTAAGGCCACTCTTCCCCACTTGCGTCCTCTTTGTAGTTACATCACGTTAGGTGATGTACTTGCATCATTTTACAACGTATTTACATCCCAAACATAACAAACACAGTTATTTTAACTTGACAACAATCTTTTGCTAAACCTGGCCACATAGTTTTTGGTGCCAAAACCCATCTGTACCTCCGCCGTGTAATTAAACACATTACATAGCATTATTGCACTGTGAAGAGGTCGTGGTCATTTGATGTACTTCTACGAGATCACGTCCAGGTCTAGATTGATCTGGACTGAAACACACTGCAGTCCACCTATTAGTGACCTTGGAAAGCATGGAGCAATTAACAAATGAGACACATTTTGGTCATTTTGCAAACAAGGGAGATGGCGTCTCCCCTTCACCCCCCCATCAAATCCCCTACTGGGTCGCGCTGAACGTAAAATATGACTGCATGCAGAGTTAGAGAAAACATGTCATAATCTGAATCTAAGTCTGTGTTCAGTCCAATGCTGCAATGCCAAATGCCCAAACAAGGCTGAGCGATGTGCCAGTGGCGAGTTTGTCTGGTTTGCCACATGCACACTTTTACTGTCAGTGACAGCCAGCCTGTGGTTAATGACTGTTAGACATTCTCTGTGGATTTTATACACATAACACAACTTTTACTGTCCCCTCTATGTTCGGTATTGCTGAAGGGCAAAACCTCTGAGCTGATTCTTACCCTGGCAGACAAATTCTTCCATTAAGTAAACCTGAAGTGCAGCATGAAAGGATTTTGATATTGACCAAAATATTTTGTCCTTTCTCCTTTCAGCTCAACTCAGAAAGTCTTTATTGATGTGACTTTCAAAAACTATCCTCCAAAAAAACTAAAGCTACAAAGAAAGAAACTGTAGTAATTTCTTTCAACAGGCGTATTGATTAATTCAATTGAATATTTTTAAATATTACACAAAAATCCTTGTAGTGTCTGACCTTCGAGACATTTACTTATTGCTTTTAGACTAATTCACCTGCTTATTCATGTGTTGCACTCCTTTAGCATTGGCATCATTACCACTGCTGTGGAGTTCATGTATTCGGCTTGGTTTGCTCCTTTGTCTGTTTTTCAGCAGGATTCATTGAACTCAGTCGAGGGGTGTAGCACAGGCCAAGGAAGAATGAATTAAATTTTGGAGAGGATCCAAATCATGAGGCAAATTATTTTTCACTTTGCAATACACAACATTAATAGCCTGGGCCAGGAGTGCACACACTCTCATCTGGGATGTCACAAGCAAACATGGAGGTGGCTGAGCTGAAATGGTGGCGACTACCACTGTACTGCTAGTCACTAACAACAGTGCAGTGTTAAAGGGGGTTAGCTCAAAATCAGAGGGGTGACCTGGGGTTAGGGGACCGGAGGGTCTGAGTTAAGCTTCTGCGAAGAGGCCATCCTGCCACTATGCTAATAGTGCTAGCAGTGCTAACAACAGCAACAGTGCTGACAAAGCAGTGTTAATGGGGGTTAGCCAAGGTTAGAAATTAGCACCAGCCAGATGTTGGTAAACTATGCAGCTAGATTTGCTTCACTAACTGGCCAAAAAAACAATGGTAATCTATTCAGTGGCTGGAGTCCATCAGCTACAGTGGCAGGTAGACAGAAAAGTTAATATCCAGCCTTGGGTTAGCTCACAGTTACAGGGGAGACCTGGGGGTGGAGAATCAAGGGTACGAGTTACAGTATGCTTCCAAGCTTCTGGTATTGTAACAACACAACTACAGCTAAAAATCACTCGTTGTGAAAGCATCATTTGGATAGGTTACAATCGGCAGTCTCCCTTCAACAGATAGAAGAAGGTAGCCAATATAAATGTTATTAGGTCTCAAAACACTGATATAAGATTGGGTATGACATCAGCTTTGGAATTAAAAACCCAATATAACAAACCTTTATTGTAGTAATAAAACCTGAACTGGTATTGTTCTTCTGACTTTACTCGATGAATAATAAAATCATCATTTAGAAAAATCTGAAATTGTAACAGTGGAATTCTGAGCAGCCAGTTAACACAAAAATTAAGGTCATGGTTTTAAATGGAGGAATGACAAAATGGAAATGATTCCACTGAGCAGAGACTTGTTAATTTTTATTTGCCATTATTATAACCATCATTATTCAGATTAGAAGCCTTTAATAATCGGCATAGCTACCATGACGTCACCCATTGGTTTGTGGACTCCCATTTTAAAGGCTGGAGCTCAGCATTTTGGCCATTGCCATTTACCAGTATTTACTTCATTGACTATGGGGCAAAGGAAACGATTATAATCTATACTCAGCTCCACTTTTCCCATTGGTATAAATAGACTAAGGGCCTCTGCTATTCTCCAAAAGGGGCGGGCCTCTAGTGAAACCCATGTGACACAGATACAGGAAATCTCAGTTAATCAGTAGTTAAAGCAAGTGGACCTGGAATCAGCTGAGTTATTCTTCATGTAGACATTACCTCCATCTACAACCCACATGGTCTGTAATACAAGTAGCATCTCACTCAGATCTCAGTTAAAAACAAACTGTGTCTTTGAATCTTTCCTCCCACTCTTCGTCTCATCTTTACTTATTTTCCTGATTCTTCATCATGAACATGTGTTTTCTCTCCCACGTTGCTCTTTTCCACAAAAACCTTGTTTCTCCTCCCACTCCTCCTGAGACTTCTTCTTCCTTCGTCCTCCATGTTCCTCCTCTTGTCATTTCAATGCTTTTATCAACCCTAGTCATGTCTGCACTTGTCGACTTAATTTCATTTTTGTTGTGTAGATTCTTTTTTTTTTTTTTTGGCTTGAAGAAGTTGTGATTTCCATAATCCTCTTTGTTGTCGTCTTTATCTCGACTGAATAACCGAGTTATCTGCATCGCTTCCCTCTGATTTTTTCTTGCTCTCTAATTTATCACTTTTTAATCTCTTCACTTGTGTGGAAACAAACATTTTAAACAGGCTTTTATGCAGAGTGACGCATGATGAATACAGAAAGAGGCTAATCAGGTCAGATGGAAACCTCGAATCTCCCAAATGTCTGGTTTCCCCACTAACTCAAAAACAACACTCAAGAGCAACTTTCAGATGAATTAATGTGAAATGAAAGTAATTTAGTGACAGTGACATGTGAGGTTTATTACTGATAAATATGGATCGCAGCACTTGTTTTGACACTGATGAGGCTGAAAATACATATTAAAAAAGGATGAGCAACATCTGCTGATGGGGAGAGGTGAAGTTATACTGTGAAGAGAACCAGTGAAGAACCTGGCAGGTGTCTTATATCCCTTTTCAGAATTCTTAGAATCTTGATGCTATCAAGTGAAACAGCCTGTGTTTCCACCAATTTTGAGTGGAACCATTATAATCAAGGTTGTGTCGTCAACAGAAGGCGTTACACAATGCACAACAGAAGTAAACAGAAATAGCAAAGTGGCAGATTCCATTAATTACCTGTGAGCTTTTGTTCTGTTAAAACAAATGTTTGTTTTTATCCAAAGAAACAAGCATGGACCAACTATAATGAAACCACTGCGCGCTATTTTCACTAACAATTCCATAGCAACAACTTCTTACTTGACTTCTAACCTGTCATCACAACTCACCCTTCATGCTAAGAAAAACCTGCTATTTATTTAGTTCCACCTGAGAACCATCTTTTCCAATTCCAGACCAATTTATTTTTGGTTGAAATGCTTTGAATACTTCAAAATTAGATGTGGTAACCATAACCCAAACGGAACCATGATAATGGAAAAGTGGTGAGTAACCAGTGTTAGTTTTCTAATGCTGTACTGTTTTGCCTTACAGTATTTATGAAAGTTTGTTGTCACGTATCAGGTACAACCACAAATTGCAGTGATTGAATACTGGCAAGAGTATTGATACATACAGTCCCAATATGTGCAAAGATCAGCTTTCTAAGCCAGTTGTATGTTGCATTGAAAAAGTCCGAATTAAATTTACAGTGTTACCAAAAAACAAACAAACAAAAGAAAAAGTGTTTATGTTCTTTTTTTGGCTCCATTTTTATTATTATATGGATCATTTGTAGAAATGTATCCTGTTTTGGATTATACTGCTGGGATTGGTAGCCTTACACCTTGTTTACACTTAATATACGTAATGAGTCAGCCTGAAGTCCATTCATTTTTCTCTGTCTTAACCAATGTGCCTACAAAACTCTCCATAATTGTTTGGTCTGGATTTTGCCTTTTGCCTATGAACTTTTGTGGTGGATTTTGGAGAGACCGTATTACAGTGTGCTAGCTTAGCTAACAGGCAGCTAACTAGCCAACAGACTATTTCCTTCAATTCAGCTGCCTGTGTTGATTGTCAACTGAGTTTGTTTAATATTTATATAATTTTAACATATTGTGAATCTATTCTGCTAAAATATGGTTATACATTATTCACAGTAAGATTGTCATGGTCAGTTCGCTATAAAATACAGTCAGGTTTATCATTTTAATTAGTGCTGTCAGTTAAACACGTTATTAACAGCGTTAACGTAAAACAATTTTAACGGCGTAATTTTTTTAATCGCGAGATTAACGTTATATTTGGCCTGACAAACTTTGTCGTTTTTTCACATGCTGTTGCAACAACTAGTAACGTTAGAAAAACTACAACACCACACCGGATCTAGCTAGACTGGAAACAAAACAAAAGGCACGCGCGCACACTTGTTTGGGCTCACCAGCCGCCCAAAGGGTATCGTAGTAGTTCTAACGTTACGTTGTGAGTGGATGGCGAGCTCGAGACACCGAAATGGATGCCAAGCAGATTTTGAATGGAAAGTTTACTTTTAAAAAGTTGCCTAATAGTTCCACTGGCAAGACCAAAGTGAGCTGTGTGTTTTGTGAACTGAGCTAGAGAAACTGAAGAAGCTCGAGGCTGTGCTGGAGCACTGCAGGTAATTTACTGTGTATCTGTGTCGTGTGTATTTTGT
>JAPZEB010000014.1:3975628-3990230 GCA_029783705.1 Chaetodon striatus | reverse complement strand
CTGGTCAGATTGTCTAACCAGGAGGTAGGACCCACTATTTTTCTTTCCATGACATAAGTAGCTGTTATTTTGATGTGATGAGACAATGAGAGGAGAACTGTTGTTGAGCTGTGGTGAGTCTTCTTAACGTTTCAGATACACCAAGAAAAATTAATAAAGGTTCAGCTTCTAGTGGAGGATTAATAATTTCTGAGATGCTGTTGAAGATATCAAAACACAAAGACGCAACCCTGGGGCGTAACACGAAGCTACGAGAAAGAGTTGCCTCTAAGGAATTACATTAATAACACGTGGGTGATACGTTTGGATTTATGGTGTGTTTTTACCTCGGAGTAATGACTGAAATTAGAAACTAACGGTGTAACAGAGGAAAAATGGGACTGCATATTGCATTTCTGATGTTCAGTTAATGTAAAAGTGGCTATGAAATGAAAGATTTAAGCAATAAGTGCACAACACATTTTACATTAAAGCATTTTTAAACTTAATGACCCACAGAACCCTGAGGCGCCGCGTTGTGGAGGAAAAGGACGGAACAATCAGCCCATGTTTCTATTTTCCTCAACTAAAACTTGTGAGCTGTCACAAGGGTTATTTCCCGTCTTTGTTGTTTGCCCTAGTTTTTCATAAATAAGTCAGCCGTCTCTTGTTTACTCAGCTGTTAGTTTACAAACCGAGGAACTAATCGGTGAGTGCAGCCCAAAACACACCAGATATTGTCTAAGAAAAAAGGCCACTTCACAGCTCTGTCACAGACGTTAGCGTCAAACCCATTCATATAGACACGTACTCTCAGGTCCTTTAAGGTGAAAGCATCGCACACTAAAATGATGATGAATGTGCAGGCTGCATGCTCACATACACGGCTGACCCATCTGCACAAAGAGCAAGCTCAAATCCATCAGAGTAGCAAAGTCTTGAAAGATGATGAGATTGATGTCGTGACTGTGTGGCAGCGTCGCTTCTGTTTGTTTAAAACAGAGGTAAACAGTGTACAATCCTGCTACTGGTGCTGTGTAGTGTTTCTGTGTGTGCAGAGTGGAGTTATGAATGACTGGGTGCATCATATCTGGAATAATGTCAGTCAATTTAAGTGAAATACAGACATCCTTTATCTCGTGCCACACGCACTGAACCAAACACGAGGTCCCCTGGTTATACTGGTCCCGTGCGAATACATTGTATGACTAATTAAAACACAGTTGTCCTCCAGGACTTGAGGCCACACCTGCAGTTTAACAGACATCTGCAGAAACAATTCAACCACAAAGACACTCACCTTGCCGTTGAGGTTGGGCACAGTGTTGGGCTGAATGAGCCGCCGTCGTCGACAGCTGACTAGCGGTCGTGTACGCGCGGCCACACACGTGCTGTCGTAGGCTGACGGCTGCTGGTGCTTGGTGTCTGCACTCTCTGCCATCCTGTCACAAAAACAACCAGAGCAAGAGCAAAATGAGATCGCAGATTGAAGACCTTCAAAATCAGATAGGACACACATTTTGTCTCACGTGACAACCAAGTTAATGAAATGTTTCAGTGTAAATCTATTTTTCATCTTTCTGAGAAGCGTCAACAGAAGTTAAATTGAGGATGAAGCAGACACTGATGGTTATCTTTCCTTCTTCTTCTTTTTCCTTTTATTACACTAAGTGAGCATCTACACTTGAATTAATATTCAAATATTTAATGGTAAACACCCCACACCATAAGCAACAGTAACATCAGGTCTACACTAATTATTATTTTCGTCAATTAAGCTGCTATTCATCTCTCCAAGTGATCATTTTATTCATGAAATGTTAGAAAATAGTGTTACAATTTCAAATGGCTCAATAAAATTCCTCGTTTCATTAAACTGACAGTCAAAGACAATCAGTTTACTGTCATATAGTCCAAAGACAAGCATTAAATCCTCACATTTGAGAAGGCAGAACTAGTAAAAATGTAGTATTTTTGCTTGGAAATGATTAATAAATAATCAAAATAGTTGCCAATTACATTTCTGCAATCAACTAATTGATTAATGATTGCAGCTCTGAGCAACATCAGCGTCCCTTAATTACAAATCCCAGAAATCCATTACAATCAAGATTTCTCAGCAGATTTCACTTCTGGGAACCTGAAACGAGGTTGTGATTATGAGCTGTACCTGCTGAGGACGCCGTTAACAGGCTGTGCGTTTTGACCTTTCCAGGGGCCGGGCTCTGTGTTGGAGATGTGGGCGGCGCCTGTGTGCTCCAGCCGTTCTGAACCAACATCCTGCATCGACAGATAAGACAAAGCCAGTGAGACTACACCTCGTGTTAAACTGGCACGGCAGCGCAGGCTGACCAGCAGCACTTAGTGAAGCCAGGATATTTAAGGAAGCTACATCACCGAGGCACCCCGGTCCCGAGGCCTTCAATTATTCAGCCTTGATTTGTGAAAACGGGCTCGGCTCTCCCAAAACTTAAAAAACCCATTCTGCAGTGTCATCAAGATGCATGGCTGGGAGCTCCTTCTTCACACGCTTTCACACACAAATGAACACAATTTCATGGTTTCAATCAAACTCGGGTTATCCTGGGTTTTGTCCTCATAGTTTGGAGGTTTCATTTCATTCATTCCACACTTGACAGTTCCTCGGTTTTTCTATAATATTTACTATTCTACTGTTAAAGCAGATTACTGTTGTTTTAAAGGGGACATAATATGCTTTTCTTATTTTCTGTCAATATTAATAACTTTACGGTGTCAGATGTTCATATTAAACAGGTTTCAAATCATGAGGTAAAGGTAAGTATTTCTCTCTGATGTCAGCTCATGACGGATTTCGTTATATGGTCATCTGCTCCAGGCACGTTACTAAAAGTGTTTACATTACATAAACTGCTACCAGAGGCTGTGTAAGACTTTCTCATTACCATTTTGACAGCCAGTCGTAGGAATTACATCATAACCTGATATAACCTGTCCTTTTAATATCAGCTGCTGCTGGCTGGTAAACGTTAGTATTAGCTGCTTGTCCTTCATCCTCCACTGCATCAGTCCTTTTTTAATATATATATTTATTATTCTATAATTATTTATGTATGTAAAGGCCCAGACGCACCAAACCAACTTCAGAGAACTAGCAGCAATGAAGGCCCTCTGCATCGCTGTGTCTTGGCCAAAAAGTTGCACCTGAACACACCACAAAGCCTACAGCTGACGATCAGCCAGTACGTATATTCTGCCCCTGCATGAGAGGAAATAAATATTCACGCCAGCAGACAGCAGTAGTCTGTAACCTTCATTCAAAAAGGGAAACTACAAGCTCATCTTGATGTTTATTAGCCAGTTAGCACTTTAACAACACAAACCTATGTTGAAAGAACAGAGCATATTTACCGTGCAGCACTGAGCAACAACAGAAATCATCAGGAAACGTTTCTGCTAAAGAGCTCAACGACTACAGAAAAATAATCTTACCTTATGAAACAAGTTTGTTTTGATTTCACTCCCTCTTGACTTTAGCTGCTGACAGCTGACCATCAGCTTGGTGTGTCAGTAACAGGTTTAACAACAACTTAACGACATCTCGTTGTCAGATGTTAGACACTGCTGTGTTAGCTTGTGCTAACTGGGCAGACATCGAGCTGACCAGCCCTACTTTTTCACCTCACAATCTTTTTTTGTTTATTTTAGAAACTCCACACAGTCAGCTGCCGTGACATTTGCAATGGGATGTAGTTATATAAGTCCACCAATGTGATGGCTAAAACAAAGAGGTAACCTCTGAGGCTAAAGCCAGCTAAACAACAAGGTCAGGTACTAGACATCATGTGAATTATGAAAAGTTACAGCAGATCGCCTTCAGTGTTCTTATCTGCCAAATTACAGACATCATTGCGATTTTTCCATCGCTGCAGATAAATATTTTGTCAGTGACGAAGGAAATGTTCATCTGACTGCTTCATGTAGCTACATGTAACGTTGGCTGCCTAAGTTGTTCATTTCTCCCAGATTTCACATCCTATTCCTGTTCAGTTGTGAAGATTATAACTGGGCTGTTTCAGGAAAGAAACCTTTAGAGACAGGCCCTTAAAAGGAGCGTCAGACAGAGAGTGAATACAGGTGTTTCAGCTCAGGCAGTACGAGGGAAAAAAAAGTGTTTTTGACTATTAAAGCATTTGAACATGTTCCAGGAGAAGCCAAAAATACAAGAATGAAACTAAAATGATCATAATAGGTCCCCTTTAAATCAATAATATGCCTCAGCAAAGACAGACTTGTACTATTTAACAAGGTCAAAGTAAAAACTGACTGTGTGACTAATCACAACAGTTGTCCAGTAAGATCTGAGGCCACACCTGCAGATGAACAAACATCGGCGTAAACAGTTCAAACACATCCAGAGAAACAGGCTCATCATGTAATAAATTATTTGGCAATTATTTGGATATGAATGTTGTTGTTGACGGAGCTTATTACACAAAAAGCTCTTTCGTCTGATTCATTTCAGACCTGAGGGACTGATAAAAAGAAACAATTTCCTGTGAACATTTCACATTTAATTTCCACCAGATGCTTTGATCGACAAGAACATGTTGAATGCCTCATTGATTATCAGGTATCTATGAATAAAGCTGAAAGTACAAAAAACAGTCAACAGCTCACATTCACCCGCAGATATATCACCCAACACTCAGACAGTTAGAGACCTGAATGAACGCTGGATTAATCTAATATTTGCGGAGAACTTCATACATTTAAATATTGAAACCTGATTTATCCAATTTCTTTTCATAACAAGGATTATTCATCATTTTCACACTTCACTGGTGGGTAAACTGAAATGGGCTGACATAATATTAAAGAGAATGTTTGAAGCTTTAAGATTTTGTTTTTTGGTGAGCCACTGTTGCAAGAAAATTCAGTAGTTTTTAAGGCTTATTCTTGCTCTTAATGTAATTTATTACACATTAACTGTGCTCTTTAAACAAGTGACTCTGTCCCTCTAATGGTCTTGCAGTTCTGAAATCATTACCATAATCACCCAATAAAAAAAAGTTATAGTAATAGTAATTTCTGCCTCGATAATCACAAAGCACGCATGAGATCCTGCTGAGTCTTACTGACTAGGATACAGCACTAAATGTTGACTACTCAGTAAGAGATGCTGCATATGAGAGCCAGATTTAAGAACTTTAAACTAAATTAATCCTAATTGATGAGGCTACTTAGAGGCCGCAGATGACACAAATTCATTTGGTTTATCCCCAGGAGACAGAATATGGCCACAGCACAGCTGTACAGCAACAAGAACCCAGTTTACTTTCACTGTTTCACATTTACCTGAGTATTTACAGGCTCTGTCTTCACTTCTGATCCACCTGCAGGCACTCCGCTGGGGGAAACACCACCCAACTCCACCGAGCCCTGCAGAGGCAAAACCTCAGTGTTACACTTTAACCACAAAGAGAAACATAAGGAGTTCACAGAGCAGAGACAAAGCTAAGTTACATTCTAGCTTTCAACAGGGTCGGAACAAACTCTGTACTTTAAGGGTGCTGACCGAATGACTTATTTCTTATTCACATTAAACAATCAAGTATGGCAAAGAAAGAGAGAGCACAACACTGCGTCACCCCTGCAGCTTGTAACAATGAGTCAGGGCATTTCTTTACTTGCATAATGTAGTGTGACGTATATCTGTTTTTTTTAATAAACTGCACATCTGTTTACTTCCAAAGAACTACCTTTGTCTCTAACCTTTGTGATCACAGTGCTTTTTTAATCGTTTTAGCTACTTCACTTTTTACAGTTAACTTTGTACATATTGTTAATAGTATTTAGTGTTTAGTATATAGTGTAATAAATCATTTTAATAATCTCCACAGTGTCTTCACATAGCACAGTTAGCTGGTCAGAAGGCCTAAATGGCTACTACAGTGAAGAGAAGCAGTTTACGAGGAAGGCTGTCAGCTCTACGGAGCTTTACTGCTCGCTGTTGCAAGACAGCGTTCATCAGTCAATTTCATTTTTGGCAGCACCTCCATACACTGAATGCTAAAAAGAGCTGTAGCAACCTAACGTTAGCTAAGCTCTTAAAATCAGGCTAACATTGGTGCTACACTGAGTAACATTAGCTGACAAACAGTAAATACAGGGCTCTGAAATCAACACTCGCCAAGCCCCGAATGTGGGTAGATTTTCCATTTGGCGAGTAAATCTCAGAGGGCTATTCGCCACCCTGGCAGGTAAATGTTTGTACCAAAATAGTCATGTAATTAAAAAACAATGCTCAGAGTCATTACTGCGATTTGGTGTCATTTAGGGGCACACTGCTCTGCTGCTACTGAGCTGCTCCTGTGCCGTCTGCGGCACACACACGCATGTCTAAGCGTGCCGCAAAACCGAACGTCTTGAGCGCTCCTTGTTTTGCGACACTGCTAACTGAACGGGCTGTCAGCTGTCAGCTGATCTGCTGAACTATCACTTGCTGCCAGTCTGCTGCTAGCTAGCATCATGCCCAAACTCATGAGGCTAATGAAGTAGTAACAAGGAGGCCGCCCTGGTCTGAACCAAGACGGCTAACTCTTTATTGCCTCCCACATTGTCAGCAGCAACACATTAGCTTCACTTCTTCTGTTCTTATCTTTTAAAATAAAAGCCCCAGACCTTTACACTGCATCACTGCTTAGCAGAGGGAACTTATTCACACGCTGAGGCTGTGGTGATGAGTTGTTCAATATATCATCATCACTTTGCTTCAGATTTTGTTCTGACCTTTTCTTTAAGGTTGTATTCAACATAATACCTTTTTATCTCAATAAATGTACTGAGATAAATGTGTATGTGACACAGAACAGCAATTTATTATTTTGGCCCGTGGATTTTTTCATCTACCAGCCACCTTGACCAGTGAGTCAAAAGGTTAATTTCAGACACCAGTACATACTGTGAACAATGTATACAAAGCTAACGGTGAAAAGTGAAGAAACTGTGATCACTGAGGTCGGAGGCGAAGGTAACGTCACTGTACATTTGACAGGAAGTAAACAGATGTGCAGTAAACAGATATGCAAAACCGTATACTTCACACTACACTGTGCAAGTAGACGAGGGCTAAGGTGAGAAGATACAGTTCAAAATGTGGTAACATTTGTCAACGCTCGCCACAGACAGCGCTTGCTGCAACATGTGTAATGTACCTGACTGCCCCCGCGCTTCAGTTTCAGTTTTATTCCTGATTCAAAAGCAACATGTTGACACAAACTTCCCTTTATGTTGAAGTGTGTGAGCTCAGCATGACATAAAGTACTGTTAATTTTGTAGTGAAACATTTATTTTGGTTCTTAATTTACAGTTTGATTGGGTGTCCCTGTGTGTGCGTCTGTGTGTGACTGTTTCCCACCACACAGAACAGATTTCTCACACTATGCCCTGATGACAGACTGACAGGCTGGGGGTTGCAGGGACAGGTTTGGGCGAGGGAGGTAATGAGGGTGTTTTATTTTGGGCACTGTTGTAAATATAAAATATTCTAAATAAATAATAACGTTGACAGTGAGATGTTTGGAATTTTTCTTTTTTTTAAACGACTGAAATAACATTTTTGGTTATTACAGAAAGAGTAAAGTACTGAAAAAAGTTACCGTACTTACAGGTACTTATACCCAAATCAGTTCAAATGTGAACAGTACCCAGCCCTAGTGTTTACCACACATTAACGAACAAACAGTCTCTGACATGAGAGTGTGGTACTGACCTTGCTGGCGCGTATCTGTCTGTAGATGTCGGTCTGCTGTCGGATGCGGTACTCCAAGTCCGAGATGTGGGCCTGGAGCCAGTTCCAGTGGCTGATGATGGCAGCTCTCTCCACGGTGTAGCGACTCTCTGCCCGCTTCCATCTGGGGGACAAAAAGGGGTGTGAGTGCTCATTTTCAAAAGGTGAACAGATGACATTTAGGATTAACGTTTGCCACAAAAAGCCTCACCACCACCACGAAAAACACAAATCTAATACAGCTTCAACAATATTAAGAGTACTCGTTGGTCACGTGAACAACTATTTTGATTACTGTTTTAATGTTTAGTCATTCTTTGAAGCAATATTACCAGCTCCAAAATTCTATATTCAGCCATTAAAATGTGAAGATGGTGTGCTTTTCTCAGTTTTACGTCATTGGTAACTGAATATTTGTGGGTTTTGGATTGTTATTCAGATAAAACATGACATTTGAAGACGTCACCGTGGACTCGCAGGACCTGGGATCCACTATTTTCTGACATTCTGAAGGAAATAATCAGATTAACTGATAATGAAAATAAACATTTGTTGCTGCCAAGTTCAGCCATTTACAGTTTTTTAATTCACCCACATTGAATTCAGTTCAGTTGTAAGTAGTGTGCAGACAGGTATGAATGACATGAATCACCCTTTCAAACACTGAGATGAGATATTAATGAAACATTAAAACTGATCATTTTGAGCACATTATCTCGTGAGCCTCCGAGCATTTCCCCTGTCAGACTGCAGAGGTCAGTGAATCAGCATTATACAAAAGCTCCCAGCAATGGCAACTGCAGGCACCTGGAAAATCCTTCTAATCAAAAAACAACATGATCAGGAACGCATCACAAGAGTGGGAGACATATAAATGTAGGGATTTTTGTTGCCATGATTTACTTCATGGCAAGCAGTGAGTGCCAGCTGGGAGCAGAGTACTCCATTTTACCAGTATGACACACAGAATGGGCATTTCAAAGGCAGACATGAGAGGAAAATGTCTGCTCCTGCACCGTGCAGCAGCGACCACAGAGGGCGCCGTTTCATCAAAATACGGGCTGCAGTGACCGTGGCTGAACAATGAAAAAAGAAATGACTCAGATGGCAGACAAAGATAGACCTTGCACTCCTCTGCGCTTTCTCCTCCCCACACCCGTCTCTGTTTTCAATTTCCAGAGCTCCACCAGGATGGAGGAAGTCGAGAAAGGGCTACTGCTGAAGAGACTGAGGAGGGGAGGAAGAGGGGAGTAAAAAGAGGGACAACAAGGACTGGGAAAGCTCTGGCAGCCCGGAGAGGAACAGACGGGCTTTAAAAGCAATCTACAGGCCACAGGGTGCTGGAGGGGGTGGGGCTGGGTCAGGGAACAGTGCGGCAGACACTGGGATAACCAATAATCCAAGCAGGCATCCTGTCTTATTGTGGAGCTGAGCGGAAGGAGAGTTATTGTGGCTTTGACGCAGACATCAGCCACCAATCAGTGCAATGAAAGATGTCTTGATTCCTTCCTTTGCTCAGCCGCAACCTTTAGCAATCCATGGCTTGTTCACTGCAACACAGCACCAAGGACACTCCTGCAAACACAGCTGCAGTGTTACCTGCTAATAACATTTCCTGTTGCTATTCCACAGACTCACTCCTGTGTCTGCACAGATGAACACACGTGTGCTGCTCCTACACACTGGGTGGTGAATGTTCACAAAACACTGCAACACTCCTGAACACGCCCAGGCTGGTGCATCAGATCAATGCACTGGCAATTCATTTGCATCCGTGAGTCCCCGTGGAGACTCATCTCAAAAACAACAGCGGTGGTGGCGCAAAGTGTGTCGCACACGCCACTGCATAAATTAGTCCTGAGCCCGGGTGCAGTGATTCACCAGGTGATGAGTGGACAGCTCAACTACCAACAGGGAGTATGGACCAGGTGCGTCGGCCCTCGGGGTGAACTGGAAAATGATCTCAAGGAGGTTCATGTTCTCTATGACGGAGAACATGTCTCAACATTGGCCTGCTTTCAGAGGAGAGTCGGCCTCCCTACAAAAGGCACAGGAAAGAGACACCAGGACCCAGAGGTGAAAGGTAACTAAGGTGAGTACATTTACTCACGCACTATACTAAAGTATCACTTTGAGGTACTTGTACTGTGCTTGAGTATTAACATTTTCTGCTTTTTTATACCTCTTCTTCACTACATTTCAGAGCCAAATATACACCTTTTACCGCACTGGATTTATCTAAAAGCTTCACTTAATTTCTGGATTCAGATTAATAACACAAAATATAATGAACAAATAATGATAATATTGTGTCAGCTAGACTTTACTAATCACGAGGGCAAACTCACTCAAGCTACAAAGCAGTATATAAAGTGATATACACATTAAATATAACAGAGTTAAGTCTCTTTCACACATGCACTACAAACCAGAAATTACCTGGACATTACCCAAAGGAGCTGTGTGTGAGAACGCAAATGTCCAAATCAGCTGATCGGGACACTGAACAGACTTTATCCTGCCAGCTCCCTGGTACAAAGTCCGACTGAACCCATGAGAATAGCGCAGGTAATTGTGCAGAGAATTCATAGAGAGCAAGTGGCCATGTTGACGTTTCTACCATGAGGCTCTTATGAAACTGGAGGAAAACAAACATCCTAGGGTGAAGAGGACGGGTCATTTACACAAAGACAGCAGTGAAAATGTCTCACTGATGACGAGACAAGATTCAGGAGCCGATATCGTCAGATGAATTAAAGAAACAGCAAAAGACTCGGTTGTTTATGATTATGAACCGGGTATGTGACAGCGGTGTAGTACGCATCATGTCCTGCTTCCTACACGCACCACCCCTCACCTAAACCAAACAGAGCACGTCCTGTAGGTGAGCTCACTTCTTACACAGACAATCTGCTGTTGTGTGATAGAGAAACTCCGGACAATGTCCAGACCTGACTGTCCAGACGCTGTCCGGGTTCATATGAGAAAGCAGCTTATGTAACGGTGGATTTCTACACTATGGTGTTATTTTTACTTCAGCAAAAGATCTGAGTACCTCTTCCACCCCTGCCAAGACCTGATCAAGAAAGGGGGAAATTGACGTTGAAGGAGAAAGTATCCCACCTACAGTTCCTGGGCTGAATCATGAGGACCGTACTACAAAGCAGGGTACAGGGTGAGCAAGGTAACTCCAGGGTTAACACTCATTTTCAGTACCATGAAGCTGATTCCCTTTTTAGCTGGATAAATCACCATTGTAACCTATGCTTTACGACTAACCTGCTCCAGAGCAAAATATCCCAACATGAACAAAAGTTGTGAACAGAATCTTTCCATTTCCACTCTTTAAAACAGACTGTTCACGACACCAAACACACAATGATGATTTTAGCTGCATTGTTATTGTGCACCATTTATTTTATCCCCGGAGTGATCGCTGACAGTGTGTCTGATTTTACACTCTGATTCATCACTGCAGCTCAAAATAACACGAGACACCTGAGTGATGAGAACCGGAAAATAAAAACCAAAGCTTGTGTTATATTAGAAAATAATCCACATACTGTTAATTAGCTCCTGTGATTATAAATGCAGCAGTTCAGTCACACAGACCTCAACAGTCATTTACTACTTCCCACTCTTTAACAGCACAAACTGTCTGGCATTACTTAGTGTTTTTCTGTGACATATCAGAGTAGTTTCTTCATTATCCAACTTAACAGCAAAAAATACTCACTCTATACTCAAAGATAAACTCTGCAGGAAAAAAAATGTATAGATTCTTATAGAAGTAATCACTTTGAATCATCACTCATGACCCACTGAGTGTGTGGCGGTGTATTTATCTGCAGAGACTCTGCCCTCTGCCTGCATTTTCTTATTTTCTGTGCTGGAGACTGCTATGGGCGTGCACCCCCACAGCGCTCAGGTGAGTTCAGGGCTCTATAAAAAGGTAGTGACCAGGTGTCAGACTGTAAGCAGCAGGTGAACAAAAGAGACAGCACCAAAAAACCACAAATATAGCAAGGTGAAACAGCAAACCAGTGAATATGGGGTTGGCTTTTTACTTTTATTTTTACTGACCAGCGTGCTTACAAGCAAACACTGATAATCCCGCATAGTATAGCTTAAAGACATGTCTTATAAAGGTCTTGGCCTACTTTATATATGTGGAAATAAACTTCTACTGCTTCTACATCAGCTTATTCTCTCTCCCAGGCTGTTGTTTGCTGTCCCTGAAACAAAACATAGCCAAAAACATGCCGATCAAGGCCTTTTTAACTGATCGGGATCATGTTTATTGGGCTACATAGAGGATCTTAACCTTCGTTTAACATGAGCTGTCACACAGGTGATTTTACACGAGAAGCTCTAATGCAGAGACACGCGGAGTGCGTTTATGGCGCATGGTGTTCATCCAAAGGTGGAGGGGGGCTAGACAACAGTGCAGAACCAGCGACAACCACACACCACGCCACTGCAAGTGCAACAGAAGCTCCAAGAGCACACAAGAATTTTTTTTATTAACATAGCCTAATCTGCACAAAAGATGTACAGATGACGAACATAAACACCAAATTAAATTCAGGCTGCACTAAAGCAACAAACACTGCAGAATAGGCAACTCTCTTAGAGGGACAGAGACAGCAACAAGGACACAAAAGTTCAAAGGAAGGGTTTGTTTTTTTTACACCTCTTTATTTTGAAAAACTAAATAAATTAATAAACATTAGGAACAGCTTGGGTGCAAGGATTTTTTTACTTAATGCACAGCAGAGCTACTCAATTGTTGAGCATATACACTGGACTGATTTTAACAACTTTAATGTAGTTGAAGTGTGCAGATGTATTATTTAGGAAAATAGAGGTACTGGACTGGGACTTGTTATCTGCAGATACTCAATATTAAATGACGCAGATCGGGGGCAAAAATACTTGATTGGGACATTCTTGGTAATTAATGTCATCATCTTTGACTATGTTAAGTACTTTCAGCCTCTTTCACATGAAATCACTTGTGGCTGGAGACAAAAACTCAAGAGCTGACTGAGCTACTTGATAACAAGCTTTGTGATACTGATTATCCAGACGGCCAACGTTAGAGTTAGTGAAACCAGATAATGAGAAGATATCTTAGGTATGTTGAACTTGCTTTGTAGTACAGGCGTCTAATTTAGACCTGACATGCCAAGTGAATTAAAACAAACAACCAAAGAGAAGTAACTCATCAGTTCTCAGGGTCCAGTGAACAACAGCTGCCAACCAGTGGTGTAGATTACAGTGAAAAGGAAGTAGAAAGAGCTAAAACTGTAGGACAACATAAACACAGAGGCCATTACAAGTCCGATGACCTTAATCGTCAGAGTGACGAGGAGGATGAGGAGGAGGGGTCAGCGAGCAGCATTGAGAAATCCCGCCCCCCCCTCCACACACTAGAGCTCCATCCCCCCCTAACCAGGACATATTTTCCTCCCCCCAACTCCCACACACACAAAGCACCAGCGGCAATCACTACAGCCGTCGTTTTGTGGCTGTCAGCACATTCTCCATTGTGGTGCTTCTCTGGATGCAGCACATATGTTGCATGGTGCTGGTGCTCCCCTGTACCATACTGTCCACACCAAAACCCACACGACCGCTAAAACACGTGGCCCAGCTCACCGCCAAAAACCCAACAGGCCCCTGGGCTGAGAGCCGGCCCCTGATCCAGCTGACCCGTCCACACCTGATGTACCTTTCCACTGGAAATTTACCATCAACGGGGGAAGACACGTGTGATGTTCCTTCAAGCTACGAGAACCAATTTTCACTTTCAAAGACCCTGACATTATTTTAGCTGCTGGCTCTTTTCATGTTGTGCTAGAAGTGAGGGACGCACAAAATCCCATTTCTTTCACCATTTATGTGCTAAATCAAGTGCATTTTTGTCAACAATGTCTTTCTGCCCTCCTCAACTCCATTGTGTGTGTTTGCTAATACTGCAGGGGGGAGGACTTCCTCTCCATATGGACACACAACTGGCTGGTGGAAGGAGATTAACTTTCTATGCTTGATGCTTGTAAGAAGCAGTGTAATTACGCTGTGTATTTTATATGTAACTCTCAATAAACTATCATCTGCTCTGCCATTTTTTGTTCATCATCTAATCACTCTGCACCGTGAGCAGATGTTCAGCAGAGCGTATACATGCAGGTCTCCTGTATGAAAGAGATGTACACACACAGAGACAAGGCCTCTGACAAACACATAAACCTTCTCACACACTCCATTACTGTGACATTTTGTCTCACTATAATATGTTAGCTGCTATACTTCACAAGCAACAGTTTATTTAGAATATTCTACCTGCAACAGCCATCAATCAGACTCTATAGCAGAGGTCCCACTCTTTTCTAGAGATATTTTTCCAGGACATTTTCAGTGATGATCTAGCTGGTGTGACAAACAGGGATCGCATCATACACCAATATGTTCCACTCTGTGGGACTCTGCTATACAGATGTGCAGTCTGTGGCTGTAACTATCTTTGAAATCATCTCTTACATGAACATAAGTTATGACCGATAGAGTGGAGCAGCAATGAGTTAGCATTTTAGCACTGTCCTGCTCTTGAATTCACTTGGTGTTTGGTTAAATGCCTGAAATAAGGTCTGTGGTTAACACAAGCTTTAGACTAGGGATGCGCACGATTAGACGTTTAAACAATTAAACGCCGGCACCAGGAATATTAGTCGGACCAATTAGCGTTCTATTCACGTACAAGGCCGCTTAACTGTCATGCAGCCGCCCGCCACTAGTAGGGGCTACAGAGCCGTCAGACAGCAGTCCCCCTCCCCGCAGTAATGCTGGAGT
>JAPZEB010000014.1:3956151-3975528 GCA_029783705.1 Chaetodon striatus | reverse complement strand
CATTTCAAATCCTACATGGTTGTTTGAGATTGTAATTAAAAGGACTCTTAATGCACACAATATTTTTTGGGACAATGTTCAATACTTCACAATAAACTGCGCTAAATTTTAACTGTCTGAGTGTTTTCCTTTTTTTTTTAAAACACTCATCTACTTGTCTTAAGTTTTGTTTCGTCAACAGGGAAATTAGTCGCCAGGAACATCCCTACTTAAGACATTTACATGCTTTATTCTACAACAAGAAAATATGTCAGTGAATGCGCCGCTTGCGAATTTTGAGGCTTCTCAGTGTCTCAAAAAAGGTGGTTGCTCACAGGTTGTGAAATGAGACTACAAAACGTCATCACGTTGAACACGGCTTTACAGTCTTGTTGCGGTAGCTACATCAAGTCACGTGAATGTAGTGTCGTTCGTTTATCACCTAATGTTAGCTTTTAACCTCTGGCGGTTGCATTTAAGCTTCAAAAATCAAAAACGTGGTGTTTGAACAAAACAAAAGTATCATAAAGGTTTGTCTGCCACGGGGCTTTTTTCTGCAATAATCCAAAGGAAAAATGCCATCAGCTTTTTAACAAGGGAACCAGGGTGGCACTAACTTCCATGTCAGCCTTCCAAAAAATAAAAATAAAAAAACACCATCACTGCAGCGCTATACTGATTGAAGAACAATGCAAACAGCTCCACATGTTCAGCACTTGACTTATTACTACTAGTGCAGCGCCTGTTCAAAACATGCTTCTTAGTAACAAGCCGACTTCTCTGGTATTGCTGCTTGGAGCTTTCGTAAGAACCGCTCACCCAAACAACTTCACTCAACAGTGTGTTTCACTTCATGTTATTCAGAGTCTCAGACACTTAAGTTTTGATGTCAGCCAACCTGCATGTGCTCCCATGTGATGCAACTCAAGAGTGTGTTCACAGCATTTCCACGACATAGCCAAAAGCAGCCTATTCAAAATACAAAAACCACCATCTGAACGTTAACATGATCCTGAACATAAATTTGCCCTTTCTTATGGCAATGTTATCTCTTATGGTGAGCTCTAATATGTAGCCTTGCACTTTGTTCTCAGCTAAAGGACAACAAGAGAATGTTGACATAAAATTCCAGGTCAACATAAAATTTTTCAGGACATTTGACTTATTTTATCATTTTGATTGTTTTCCATGACTGGAAAATTGGTCAGCTGTTTCCCAGGTTTTCCAGGATATGTGGGAACCTTGCCCAAGGCATGTAACATTATTCAAAATCTTCCAAAATGTGACATTTTTTTTATTTTTCTGTTCTGGTGCTTAACAGTCATATCAACTATAATCTACGGAAAATAAATTGACACACGATGCATTCAAAATTCTGATTCAAAAATCAATTATACTCCATTCATTCATTAAAATCACTGCTTCCTGTTGTGGCTATGCACAACAACATCAAAAACAGTTAGCATGGACCACAATAAATATCATTAAACACAGAGGAGGGAGTGAACTGACTGCTTCTGAACAGCAGAAAATAATCAGCCATCCAACGACTTGTGTTCTGGCACTATGCACAAAAAAAACAAAACAATACACAGTTATGAGATCTAGTTACAGCTTGGATCTGTCCTAATTCCCTTGTTTCAGTGAGGTTTACCAGATGTGCCACAACTCTAAAGTGCTGCTATTAATTAAAAACAGGATTTGGAAGTCAACATTTCAGCAAGGGAGGCCAAGAGGAGAGGGTAAGGGTATCCAACCTGGCATCCAAATCATCCTGCCACAATAGTTCAACGCTTCACAAACCTACAATTTTCTTTTGAGTGCACCGTGAGGATACATAGATTAGGGAACAGATACTCACTATTAACTCTAAACACGGTGGGGAGGGGAGACACTTGATCAGCACAGGCCTAACTGAGCCAATATCTGAGTTACACAAGGCAATTATCTTCTTTTTATGTCCATTAAGTGACAACTAATGACTCCATGATTTCCACATCATCATACCCATGTTCACATTTTGAAACCTGAGCTCTTTGAACAGAAGTCTGCCAGAGGAACACGATTATGAAGAGAGGTGAAGCAAAAGAAAGGCCTACAGACATTCTGCTTTTCCATATGAAACGAAAAATAAAATCGCTTTGCAAGTACGCTTCGCGAACCATTCAGTCATCATTCATGCTTAGTAACAAGAACAAGGGAAATCAAAGCAGCAGCTGTCATTTTAATTTCTTTGTTCTCTAGAGTCAAGGATTTTCAAAAGCACATTAAAAGAGCTGAAAATTACCCAGACACTGAAACATTTAGGAGCGAGTGATAATTGCTTTATTTTTCAGGTTCTATTCTGATGTGCCAGGGTGGCTGGCTGGCTGGAGTTTCACAGGACAGCTGGTTAAACTCATCTCGAACAGGAAGAAACTGCTCGGGAGCCGGGACTGTGAGCGAGGCAGGCCGACAGGGTGTGGGGCAGGAAAAACTAGAGAGGGCAAATTCAGCCAGAGAGCTGCAGCAGTCATTACATAAAAGAGGGGGGTTATGTAACGCCTGTGGGTTCGTGTTGAGGAACTTGGGCCGAGCTAAACACATCCAGATGTGTCAAACGGGACAGAAACCTATACAGGCACTCGCATACATACATAAGTACACGCACTCACACACACACACACACACACACTCACGTAGGAATGAAAAAAGGGAAAAAAAAACATAGCTTCGCTCCTCAGACTGCAGAGTAATGCTGAGCCATAAGCATGAAAGGCACGCTGTAGTCTCAGCCAACCTAGTTACCCTAATTCACGAGCAGCAGGCAGGCTCTGCGGACTCTGGATCATCCAGCCCTAGTTTTATCATCTGACAGACAAAAAGCCTGCAAACCCCCGTGCATTTTAGTGCTGGTCAGATAACAAAATTCCCGACATTTTCATTGTTCTGTCTATGAGCCATTATGTAAGCTCTGAGATTTCCTGATGAGCATTATTGTTGCCTCAGAAACAAGAAACTGTGCCCACTCGTTTGAGAACAGCCCGTGCTGCATGTAACATGCCTAAATAAACACACTTCCATGAATATGTAATTGTAATGCTTTAACTGTCTCTGTCAATTTGCAGCTAGAATAAAAGCAGACTTCATCTCTGAAGCTAGCAGCACCCACACCCTGCTAGAGGCCATTGTGGACGTCACATTCACAGACAGACATACTGGCTAGAGCAGAAAGGCCCTGCAGCATAAGCACGACAACAGATGTTGGCTGGCCCCCAATCCTTTAAGATACGGGAAACCACGTCTACAGTATAGACAGGGATGACAGGATTAGTTGTAAGCAACGCACTGCATCTAAACAAGCAGCCCAAATAGGTTATTTTCCACACTGCTGTCAACTAAGCTGCTGACGTTAAATAATTGAGGTGCTGGGGCCTGAAGAAGACATTACATTGTCTGTAGTGTTGACTGGTGTAGTGCTGTAAGCCATTAATTGGTAACTGAGACAAAATGTCAGTTGTGAGAATGTGGCATTATGGTTATACACACACACACACACCCTACTTCCTGAAAGACTAACATGTTCACATTGAGGAGAGGTTTCTCCTCTGCAGGGTTGGGAGCTGAGAACCTGTTTTTTACTCGCTGTCGGATGGATGATTATACAATGTGCATCAGACGGCTGCTTAGAAAGGCATTACAGATGAGCAGTTTTACATTTCCAAGGCAGCTTTCACTCGCTGTACAGAGAATTATTAGGTTTACATGCTACCACTTGGCAAACATTTGCAACCCTCTGAGTGATGGATGCTTCTGTGACAGCAGCACAATAACTTCCAAACATGGCTTATTTGAGAACATCTGCGCACATTAACGTCGCTCTCTGAGCCTGGTTTATTATGCTCAAATTGCATAATGTTGCTGTATAGTGTGGCAAGTAATACAGGCCAAAAAACAAGTCTCTTGTCCTAATAAAACACGGCTCAACCGGTTGTCAAGTGCTGGGTTATTTTTATGAGTTAAAAATGACATTGGGTTGCTCAACACATCTCCTGCAGGGAGGGCACTTCTCAAAATTCGCTTCAGCGGGCTGTTATGTGGGTCAGCATCTAAAGATCAGTTACTGATTAATTAATCAGCCAACTAGATTAATTATAAAATGAATTCAAAGTGTTTGTGTCCTCTTCAAATGTTCTTTGGTGTGATAACCACAGAGCGTTTACTACAAATAAGCCATACACACAGCTAGAGGCCCACATGGGCTAATGTAGTACAGTTATCAGAGACTGTGCTTTAGAGCCACTAAGAAATCTCTTCTTTATGCCTCCTTAGCATTTCTAAACAGAACCAAACAACGATGGCATCATGCCACTCCAGTGTGTGTTTGTAGACAGTATGCTGGCATTGCGGAAGCAAAAAAGGCGTGACGGGTGACACAACAGCGTCTGACTCTAGTGTGATTTATAAAATATGCATTGGCAAAGCCTAACAAACTAACAATGGTATAACATGGCAATAAAAATCGTCTACCGTCTGTTATATGGCTGATCTCGTCTTATGCTTGAAGGGTAAAGAGCTCCCACACCCGACTGTTTTCCCAATGTGTTAAGAATTTTCTGCCGTCAATCTTCTTCTTAGCGATAGCTAAAAAACTACTGCAACTACTTGTTGACCCTCCCAGTGGTGGGTGGCATGCATAACACGTCATCAAAACACCACACTTGTGCCACCCATAATCCTGTCCTGCCGGCTTTACATTAGCCCCGTTTCCACCGCAGGAACTTTTGTCATTTACATGAGATTTTGAAAAACCTCTCTGCGTTTCGACCGAAATTACCCCTTTCCCTCAATCTCAAACTTTCCCTGAAAAAAGTACCTAGTAGGGGGGTAGGACTTTTCAGATTCCCCCAAATTCTTGAGGGGCGGGGCTGTGTGCTGAAGAACACTGATTGGTGGAACACACACTTGCAGCGAGTCAGCAACTCGAAACAACAGAGTCTACGGAAGAACAGCTAACAAGCTGGCAGAGCTAAATTATTCAAGATTATTCATCATCATCATCAGTCTGATTTGAATAACGTTTCCATAACTTTGAGGTGTGGTGGAAACACAAACCACACATATTACCAGGAAGTCTTTTACCCAGGTAAATAAATTCCTGGAAATAAAAGTTCCTGGAAATGTTGATGGAAAAAGAGCTAATGTCATTGTTTCAGTGTTGTTACTACCTCCAATACTAGCTTAAAGATGAGACAAATCTGCCCCCCAGTTCCACAATAATACCTTTAACCCAGCACAGTGAGGTGGAATAATAGCGTGAAATTCCCGCCTTGAAGAGGAAGTGTACAACTGGTCTGGCAGATTTAGTCAGTTAATGTGGTTAATGAACACGCTAGCAATGCTGTAGTTAATGAACACACATTAAAGGGGCTCTATGCAAAATACAGTGTTGTGAGTTGCCTGGACACTCCGGTGGATACCAGCTAATGGTGCTAACGCCATATACAGTGCTAAAAAACGGCAACGTTGCTGACAGAGGTAACTAGTAACCAGTTATGTTAACCAGTGAGGAACCAGAGGGTTGCCACTACCCTTCTGAGGCAACGCTGTCTCTGCAACAACAGTAACCTTCGTTACCAGCACAGTGCAAAGCCACAACAATGAGCTAGCCTGTCGGATACGTACATGAGCTAAAATGTGCACTTCCAAACCAGCTTTCCACAACAAACCACAGAGAAGCTCGCATTACAACACACATAGGAGCAGCATGACTTCATTCTCTGCTCAGGCCCTCATTACTCTACTACATCTTTACATTGCAAATAGTGGTTAACTACTAGACTACTGCTCTGAATGTCACATACAGAAGCTTTAACTCAAGCTTCTTCACTGAGGTGTAACAAAGACCTATTCTTACACACTGAGGACTCAGCAGTTAACTACAGTGACTAAGGTTGCAAGAAGCTGTACCTGCTTTACAACACAACCCTTGCAGTAGCTGCCTTTGATTGTAAAGCAGGAACAAGATGCGTCATGTTAGCTGTGACAGATGATAAACTGCAGCACAGATTAGAAAGAAAATGAGTTTGTTTCCCGTAATTTTGCCCAGTTAATTTAAGGACATTAGAGGGAGGATGGTCAAGATCAGAGAGAAGTGCAGTGATGACTGTAATAAGCTAGGAGGGAGTCATGTTACCATTGTACTGAGGTAGCTGCCTTATCCCTGCTGTTAAATCTGAATAATACCTCGGCGCCTTCCAGAAGCTTTCTCAAAAGTGGAAGTACATGTAGGTAGTACTAAATGGGGTTTTTAGAGGCTGCAAAAAATATGATTCACGCTTGAGCTCAGCAAACAACCACAGCTAGTTGCTTTTATCACAGCATGAACATGATACAGCTTACAACAATGGCACTATTTGGTAATGTACAACACAATAATCTGTGCTATATAAGTGCTGCAACAATGGGTTAAAACCTAAACCAGGTTTCTAGATTAGAAGCACCAGCACAACACTTAGGAGCACCAGTTAAATCAAACACTTTTATATTTTTTCCATCCTAACTGTAATACTGATAAATGCTTTAGAAATAGATCATTTACAGAAATAACAATGTGTTGTTTTATCTTAAAGGACACCACAACTTACACCACAACTATTTAGAAATGCAGCTATTTCAAGGTGCACAAATGTGGAACTTTATTTTTGACAATTTCCCAAATTGACACAGTAAAATTTCTTGATAAGAATTTGTGTGTTATGAAGAGTTGTCCTTAATTGAAATGTGATCATTGGCACAATTTTTCCCCAGCAACCAAAAGAACAAAGTAATTTCCTTTGCAATTTTGTGGAATTTTTTTAATTTTGTAAAGGACACAGGTAACATGTTTTGTATTTCCTGTGAATGTAATCAAATTAATCGTCTTTCCGTATGTATTGTGCAAGTTAACTCTGTGTCAAGTCCTTATTTTGAAAAGCGGACATAGTTACGTGTGTATCCTCGGTCATTTCAATGCATTTACGATAAAGGTCAGAGTATGACGGCTGTTTTGACCATTAAGATGCAAGTGACAGCTAGCTTGATGCGGCTTGGCTGACCGAAAAAAGACTGGTCAAGCTAGCCGTCGCTTGCATCTCCACAGTCGAGCTACCGCTAAAGCTGGAGAAAACACAGGCAGAGCAGAGCGAACTCTCGGTAAGTAGAGCAGACATAGTGTGTATTCGTGAATTGAATCTCTACAAAAGCTCTACACTACAATGACTGCGCTGTTGTCCCAGGAAATAGCCTATTTCTATAATAACTGACAAATGATAAACCTAAAATGGATAGCGCTCTGAATAATCGTACAGTATATTCCATAAGTGCTCTGAATTTACGGACAGTCCAGCTGTGCTCAAGCACTCAGTAACCATTTACAAACATAACTTTAGTAACGTTGATTGCAAAGTAACACACGTAAATATAGACACAACACACTCGCTCCCTCCTGGTGTACGTAATATCATAAAATGATGACTTTTAAAATAACAAAACAAGTAAAAGACAGGAGGCATATCTGCAAGCTGCACTGGTGCTCCTTGTTATTAAATTTAGTTGCACATTCACCAAAAATAATCACAAAATGTGACTACACGGTTGTAGTGTGAAGCCTTCCTATGCTCAACTACATATTGTAAACACCCTGAGCCTGTTTACACCTGGTATTAACATGCGTCTTGGGTGATCAGATCGCAAGTGGACAGCGCTTAATACGAGCGTAAACAACCACTGAGCTGCATCATGACCACATCACTCAAACCATTTGCAGAGGTGGTCTGTGACACATTTGACCGTATATCTTTCGTGTAAGAGTGTAAATGCTAATGTGTCCTGATGAGTTCCCAACAAAGATTATGTCATCAGTGCAGGACGTGGTGGTTGTTATGGTGACAGTGGGCTAACCCTCTTAAGCTTGCTCATTTTACGGTGAGTTTGATGAACTGTGCACGACCTTGCATTGTTTTGCCCAAAGGAAGAAGAGGTGTTGAATTCTGCTGACTGCGGTATCTCCAGCTGTACCAAAACAACCGTTAACGTGACTACCGAACATGCTAGTGAGCAGCTAGTTAGTGAGGATGTAATAGCTGTGCACGGAGCCCTTTGACCTTGTAGCGTATAATCTCCATGTGTTCGGCTCACTGAAACGCATGTTAGCACCAGGTATAGACCTAATATTAATGCACCCTTTAACCTCATTTTTCTTAGTATGACATTTATTTTTATGAGATTTTTTAAAATCTAAATAGGCTTGGTACCAGTCACATTCATTTTTATTGTTTTAATCTAAACAAAATATTCCTAATTTAATGAGAACGTTTTTTAAATGTTGCCATTTCCAGCTTCTTCTTCATGACCCCAGTGTTACTGACCTCTGTAAGATTTCATTCACTATTACAAACAAGTAAGCCTAATTCAATATACTCCTGAGTATTTAAAGAAGATTTACCAATTGTGGAAAGCACCTTCAACTTCCAAGGGTCTCCATTTTCAAACCTCTTCTACATCTTTCACTATAAAAAATATGATTGTAATAATTAGGCACATTTCGTGTAATATTATCGAACATTTACTGATAACTGATGAGCTGACTCCTGGATAAACATTATTAGATGTAACTCAATATTAAAGAGGACTTGTATGAGGGTATGGGGCTAAAATTGGGCTGGTTAAAATCAAATATCACAATAGTTTTTACCACAATATCAAGATGAAATTGTGTTGACTATTGGTGCTTTCACAAAAATATTTACACAATGACATTTTTTGCTAAATAATCATCAGTAATGTGAAAATGATGACTAAGTGAGTGGAGGCTAAAAATAGAAAAGCTAGAACAGTCTGGTAAGTTCAGATAACTACATCATTTTACTGTAATGCAGCCTTTAAAAACAAGAAAAAAAACAACACTTATGATACAACAATATCCAACATCTAAGAGGAAATCTAGTCTCATATCATGATAGCAAAATGTCCTTGATATTTTGCCCAGCCCTAGCATAATTGTATTACATGGACAAAATAAAATGTTGTTTTGATGGGACGCAAATGATAAACTCAAAATTCAAAGTCTTTCCTTATAGTAAAACTTTTATGGCAGGGCTTTTATTCAAATACTGTTATCAATTACGCGGCTTTTATTAGCTCAATGTGTAATTATATGACTTAAAAACCATATAAAATATCTACATCAAAGAAAGCAGTGTTGCTTAGTTACTAAATGTGTACCTTAAGTCATGGTAAAGTACACTGCCCAGCTGTCAGGCCTACATAGCTTTTACATAATGAGATGGCCTTTTCGGGTCAACAGACTTTCTCATTGCAACATTTACCTTTACTATGTACTGAATTACTTCTATATCTTAACATTTTACATTACAGTATTATCATATTACTAGTTTTGGCCCTCATTTATTTGTTATATACCTGAAGTACATGGAATTAAGGCTTTAAATTTAAAAAAAAAATCGATTTGTGATATAAAGATCTAAAACAACGTGCACAATGGGAATTTAAGAACTCAAAACAATTCCTTTTCTTCTAATTTTCTTTGCAAAAACTCCTCCAACAATCTCAGGCCACATAAACGTAGCTCACTGTCCACTCTCCTTGAAAATGACAGGCTAAAAAATTAGCACATAAACTGCTCCAACACCTCTCTCGACCTTTAATGGGACACATGCACAGTGTGAATACATTAAAATTAATTTTTCTACTTTAGGATCGGACAACATGCACACAAACAAACACATACACAAGCTTCCTGTTAGGTTATGAAGATATTTAGGTCAAAGGTTTAAAGTCAACAATGAGAAGGATAATAAAAATCAGTGTTCTCAGCTCTGTCGTTAATAATCTACCCAATCCCTCACAGGTCAGTAAGTCATTAACACTGCTGACCCACCTGCTGTATTTTTCCCCCCCTTCCTAACACTAATGACACAGAAATGACTATGTGAACTTCCCAAGGAATACATCTGCAAGTGCCTGCTGAGGCAAACCTGACACCACAACAGGCAGCATGTAAAAACATAAAGCCCACACCTTCTGCAAAAACCACCACAAACCCGACTCTATGTTTCCTCCTTGGTTTCAGTTTAAATCAAAACATACACCGGCTCTGTGGGCGCTCACTTGTTCGCTCTGCAGATAAACAGAACGTTCAGTTTCAGCCTCGGCCCCACTCAGGAGGAAGCACTGTGTGACGAGAGAGCTTTTTACTTTGAGCCCAATCCAGCCTGTGCGTTCTCCACAGAATGATACCACCCACACGACTACAAATGCTCTCTGGGCGAATGGTATCTCTACCCCTCCCTGGAGTTTGACCCAACCACTACTGAGGCAGAGCGGGCAGTTATAATTGTCATTAGCACCTGCTAGGCCTGAGTAGCATATTGCAGGGCCTAGAAATACAGGGACTATCACAGGACCATGGAAATGTGAGAGTGATCCGAGTTACTTGGGCATGGGGCGACTGTAACAACTATGAAACCCTTTTTTTCCAAACAAATTATGTTTTCGAATTCAACGTGAGGCACAGCAGTGAATTCTCCAGCACTACTGATTCATGTTTGTATGTACAGCCCTAAATAAACTTGATGTCTCAGTGGGTGAGGACACTCTTACTTACATTTTGACATGTCGCTGCTCAATGTCCACTCTGGTCAGCTCCTCCTCCTCCAGGTCAGAGTCCCCTCCAGAGCTACTTTCTGTTACATCTGAGTCAAAGGCGCTTTCTGCAGAATGAAGGTTGGCTGATCCACTCAAATACAGCCTCTCCAGTTCCAAGGGCATCGAGCCGCTTTTCAGGAAGCGACCAAGGCCGTCTCTGTTGTTTGAGGAAGAGTGGCGTCCAGTCCTCCACGTAGCTGTAGGGGTGGACGTCTCCGCTTTGCGGTTACCGGCCAGAAGCCGGGTGAGAGCCAAGTCCAAGAAGCCACCGAGCTGCTGCTGGATGTGCCGCTCCACCTGCTTGGCCTGTACAACCTGAAGACGCTTGCGCAGGCGCCGCAGCCGGCTTTCGATTTCAGCTTGGCGGCTGCTGTTGAGAAGGGTGCGCTCCTTAACATGAGCTTCAAGGCTGTCCGAGGAAGAAGTACAGGGTAGGGGAGGCTGTGGTGCAGGTGTGCAAGACGGGGAGCCCTGCTGGCTGCTACCTGGTCTCTCCCTATCAGAACCCTGTGGCTGACTGGTAGGCGTGTGTGAATCAGCCTCCTCCAAATTTACTTGTTCAGTGGGGTTAGGGTTGTCATGGGTATAGGGGGAAAGTGCAGCAGACTGGAGCACTGGCGGTTCAAGGTTTTTTCCATCTGTATTTTGAGAAACCCCTGAGGAATGCTTCTGTTTAAGGGTTCCTTTCACCGGGATATGCCCTGATAAGGTAGCTGTCAAGGTCTCAGAGTCCAAGGGCAGGTTCTGGGACTGAGAGTCTGTGGTGGCAGACGGCTTGTCACCATTCACCGCCACCACACAGCCAGGGCCAGACATAGTAGCCAGCTTCTTGGCCAAGCCATTGACAGGTGCCATGGGCTGGCCACCTCCGTTAGTGCTGCCACTCATGAGGCTTTTGAGCTGGCCGCCAGAGAGTTCGATCGCCTGCCTCTTCCTCAACAGGAAGTCTCCTCCGCCGTTAAGCAGGGAGCTGGGCAGTATTCTGTGGCTTTTCAACACAGACTGTTTGATGAGGACTCCTTGCAGCTTGATTGACTCCTTAGTTGAAGGGACAGGTGTCACATCAGAGCATAGGTAAGAAGCCACCAACGGCTGGAGCTTTCCCAGGGCCGAGGCCTGAGCCACAGAGTCGGCTTGGGGCTGCTGCTGCTGCTGTTCCTGGTCGCCGCCACAAAAATCGAGAGGGCAATCTTCGGACGCGGCCTTGCACTTAGCGGGGCCGCTGCTATGGATGAGGATGTTGCTGGCGTTACCGTTGTTCTCTGCACTGGCCGGTGAGAGACTTGAGGATGGGGCAGCCAGTTTGAAGCGGATGTGGTGAGCTTCGGCTGGGGCGTCGGTGAGAGCGGGCGCCATCGCAGCCATGCAGTGCAGAGGGACGGGCACCGCGGCCTGCTCCACACCACCCGCTTACTGCCCCACCTGAGGACAGCCTGGATAAAACAGAGAAAATAAAAAAAACAGAAGGAGAGGGGAGACAAGAAATAAAGTTAAAGTTTACAAAGTAAAAGTAGTGTCATGAACTCAAGCACACATAAAAATCTTACAACATCAAAGTCTGATCCCCGTCAGTGTGGGAGGATGTTGGGTGGAGATATTTTCCTATCAACAATCCCCAGGTAATACTCACAACCTTGTTCAGTGATGGACCCACAACCACACAGTGTAAACAAACACATAAAGACACTACCAGAACATGTTTAAATATTGATGTAATACTGAATCCAGCAGCTTTGCTAACATTTAATTTATATTAGTGCACTCAGAATTATTCAGAAGGCAACCACGTAAGAGATGACAGTTAACCTGATAGCCTAAACATTACACAAGGAAAAGCTGTACAACAGCTCAGTCTCAAAGGCAATTTGAGGACTCAAAAACACTTGCTTTGACTTAAATAAACACACATCTATTCTTTAAAATATACATTTCTCCATATCAGGTATTATTTCATAAGTGAAAAGCAACATGACAGTAGGTTGTACATATAGACAATAAAGCATACAGCTGAGATACTTGCACTACAGGTTCTGTAAGCCTTTAGAGTGAGTGGAAAATTACTAACCGCCACCCAAAAAGAAAGTAGCCTGTCTAAAATATTTGGCACCAAATATGATCACAGAATATGCACCAACACCACTGCTTAAAATCAAGGACAATTTAAAAACAAACCTACAGTAAATGTCTGCAACTAATCGAGTTAAAGGGCCTGATCAAATGAACCGGTGACTCATTGACATTCTGCTGACCTACTGGGTGGAAGTGTTGCTAAAAATGATCCTATAAAACAGACAGCGGAGACAACACTTCAGATGAAGAGCAGGAACAACTGAGATGAAACCTACTTTCTTTCTGACCATTCACTTGGCTCTCAAAACATCCCAGAAAATGTCATTTGATTCCATTGTAATCACATTTGTCTACACAGGCCATCATTCAAGACTCTAAATAAATAAATACCAAAACATGAATGATATGCACTGACCTTGGCGAATGGGATGCTAACGATATAGATGGAATAACATCAGACATCTGAGCTACTTCCCAGCAAGCCAATAAATAATTCCCACTACACCCATGCTCGTGTGAACAAGCCTTCATTGTCGTTTACTTACAAGGCTCCTCTTTAAAGAATAAGCTTTGGAATTCAGTTCTGGTGAGGTAAGAAAGAGGCAAAGCCGATGCAAATTGTCCAAACCCCACTGCCCTACATGTGCCCTGGTAAGTCAGTGTGCAGCAGGAGTCCACACAGGCAGTGTAAGTAGGTGGATTTAGGCCCCAGCATTAGCCCAAAGCACATGATGTCATCCTGACTAGGTTCCTGTGTCAATTTCAGCTGAACCCTTTAAACCTTCCCAATTTCAACCAAAATGATGGCCAGCAAAATGATCCTAGATTTAAATATTTAAAGAGGACGACCATGCCATGATTAAGGTGGAGTACTGATTCAGTGGTGAAGATGGCATTCACAACGACTGCCTGTATGTGCATGTAAACTTTTTAAAAAGCCCCCTTTGATATAAAACAAGAGATAAAGCGAGCTGCATCTCCGCGTATCGTCTGCAGGGTCAGATGAATGGGGGCTCAGTATTTCACCGCAGTTTCTAGTCAGCGCGCACTACGCCATGTTGGTATTTCCGAAGCAGATTATGCAATGCAATTTATCTCCCTAAAACCGCCCATTCCGCTTCAAACACACCGAACTTGTTCATGCTACATGGCAGGAAATTAAACGACCAACATCAGTAGATGCATCGCTTCAATCCACATGCATTATAACGCCAGGATCTCTGGAAACTGTCTGGCTAGAGATGCGACAAAAAAAATGTCCACATCCACCGTTAGCCAACCATAACGTAATCACCAAAATGTCTTCCTGATGTTTACAAAAACATTTGTACGTTTAAAAGGAAGCCTGGCGCCTCTCTTCTCGGTGCATACGAGCGTAATAGCGTTATTTCGTAATGTTGAATTCTCGATAGCTTCCGCGGTGAGCATTTAACACCAGGCTGTGTGTGTTTGTATCATCGAGCCGTGCCAGTGACAAAAAAAATATACATCAGCAACCGATCTCCACATGAACCAAACCCCCCCAGAAACCGAAAGATAAATATCTCGCTGGCCCGTGTCACTCTGGACACTGCGTGCAAATTAATGCGCTCCTGGCTAACGTTAGCTCGGGAAAGCTGCTGATGCAAGAAACACAACCTGCTCGCAAAGCTAGCGTGCGGGTCTCGTAAGCCAACTGCAGTGAAACGCTACCTACCCTCATCACATTATGGATCATTTCTCAAGCTTTCCTCTTAGCAGCGCATCTTGGCGATTTATAGCTTTTTGGCACAAGCCGCTGAGCTTTACGCAAACCTCGTTAGGACAGTAAACATTTTAGTCACTGACTACGTAACCTACGCTCACCTCACTGATAGTTTTAAGGCAATAACGCCCAAAGTAATACATATAGGTTAAAATGCACACGCATAAACATGAGAGGCAAATCCAGCTGCTGTAACACCTCATATTTGTCCACAATAACAACACACCTTCACTCGCTATGGATCACAACTTATCTTAAAGCCCTATTGCAGAGTGGAGACATGGAGTGCATTGCAATTAGACTAAGGAAATAAATACAGGCAGCCTGTTGTTGTACACCAATGGTGGCCGTCCTTTAATACACTCGCTGCTGGGTAATCAAACAGTACGTGGTGTTAATGCACATATGTCAGAAGCTGAGAAGTTGGGAGTAGACCCTGCCAGTCTAGCTAGCTCGCTAACAAAGAAAAAGGAGGAACCTACCACGTGACGAGGTTGCACTATCCGAGGGAATTTCGGCAACAATCCCCTGCAGTTTTAGTGGAAAAAAACCGAGGGTGCTAACACAAAAAAACGCGGCCTGAATCGATCACTCTGCCATTAATTAATCCAGAGAAAAATGCAACCAGATTGCCCCCCGAAAAGGCCCAGTTCACGGAGCCGCTCGGGTTTCGTTCCGGATTCAGGCGAATGGGCGAATCAACGATCTACACCTTGCTCGACCAGCTAGCTCGCCTCGCCGCTAACGAGCGAATATAAAGACAAGGCCGTGAAACACTCCTTTCTTCCCCGGTTTACTTCAAATGTAGGCGATTTCACAGCAATCCTTTACCAAAAAATCCGATTCTCAGTAAGCGGAAGGTAATCCAGATGGCAGTTTGTCGTGAGCCTTTTTCTCTCGTTTTAGGGAGAGACGCTTAGAAAATGGCGGCTAGCTCCTCTCCCTCGGATTTGAGTCTGACAAACATAGGAGGGCTGTGTGCGTGTGTGTGTGTGTGTGTGTGCGTATGTGTGTGTGCGTTGCTTGCTGGTAGGCGGGAGACATTTCTCATACTCACCACTAGAGTAAAGGGCAGATAAGAAACGACATAAAAGCTAAAAAGAAGATACCACAGGAGGGCATTGTCTTCCAAAAACACAGCGCAATGTCAATTTAGCACTTGTTAGGACACACTGGCTGCCATACAACAGCTGCTACTGGTTTAACTGGAAATATAACCACCGATATTTACGACTCCTCTCCACCATTATACACTAAATATTCTCCACTTTAACCACCTGTTTTTATATCTACATTTAAAGCACCTGAACACACATTTACCACGCTATATTTACATTAAGGGCTTGATTTATTCTGCTGAATAGCTAAATTGTATTAATAATAATAAGTGATTTATATGCCCCATGTTTACAGGAGACAGGATCACCCCTTTGAGAAAACTGATCCTGGCTCTCATGTCACTTTTAACAGGAACTAGATCGCCCACCACTACAGCAGCACCTCCATGAAGGAGCAGCCAGCGGCCACATGAAGGAGCCCTTCTGCACAAAATGCAGCCATATCCCAAATATAATATAACAACATATAGTGTGTAAAAGCAGGAGGGTAAAGCACCAAATAAGACTACATTTGTACACAACAAAATCTAATGTAGCTACACTGATCACTGAAAACTACCAGGGTGAACATGAATGTAAACATACCACTATAATGTGATTTAATAAGGTTTGTTTTTGTTTAGTCTGTGTCAGAGGTTGGTAATTGGTCATATTGGTTGTGTTGTACTGGATTTAGATGATAAAATAACTAACTGCAGCCTCAGAGTTACACAGTATAAAACATTTCTGACACAGTCTCAACAAAAGGAGGGTGAAAGCACCAACTAATTTTAGAAAACCTACTGCACCTACACTGACCACTGAGAACTACAAGTGTGGAATAAATGTAAAAATACCACTATAATGCAATTTGATACACCGGCCTTTAAGATTTATTTTTGTTTAGTTTGTGTCAGAGGTTGGTAATTAGTCATATTTAGGCTGTAGCTAGTTGGCTGTATTATTGTGGATTTAGATGATATATTAAAATGTATCTTATAATGCAGCACAACACCACAAACTGCAGCCTCAACCAAAACAGGGGGAAAGAACCAGACTAAATATGTTCATAACAAAACCTAGCACACCTACACTGACCACTGAAAACTACAAGGGTGGACATAAATGTAAAGTAAAGTAAGTATAATGCAATTTAATACACTAGCCTTTCAGATCTGTTTTTGTTTAGTCTGTGTCAGAGGTTGGTAATTGGTTATTTTAGGCCGTAGCTAGCTGGTTGTGTTGTAGTGGATTTAGATAATATAATTTTTTTCTATAATTTCACTACAATGCAACATAATACACTGGCCTTTAAGATCTGTTTTTGTTAAGTGTGTGTCAGAGGTTGGTAATGAGTTATTTGAGGCTGTAGCTTGTTGGCTGAGTTGTAGTGGATTTAGATGATAAATAAAAAGATATTTTATAATGCAGTACAACACCACCACCGACTGCAGCCTAAATAAAAATAGGGGGAAATAACGAAATACGACAAAAACAAATCCTACCACATCTACACTGATCACTGGAAACCACAAGGGTGGACATAAATGTAAAGATACCACTATAATGTGATTTAATACACTGGCCTTTAAGATTTGTTTTTGTTTACTGTGTGTCAGAGGTTGGTAATTGGTTATTTGAGGCTGTAGTGTTGTAGTGGGTTAAGATGATATAATACTTTAATCATGCAACAACACAAACTGCAGCCAAAGAGTCACGCTGCATAAAAACATTTCTGACACAGTCTCAACAAAAACAGAGTGAGAGCACCACATAAGACTGAATTTGCACAGACTCTAGAGCACTACACTGATCACTGAAACTACAGAGTTGGACATAAAAGCAAATATATATTTAACTTCTAGTGTATCCATTTTTACTCTACTGCATATACTGAATGTATCTGATCTGTTGTGTATTCCTATCACACCTCAAGATGCTTAGTCTGTGTATCTGCACTGTACAGTTTCCCTACTGCAACCTGTAGGTATCTTTATATATTTATATCTGCCCCTTACTGTTCATATGTACACTAACCACTGTGTGTATTACTCTGCACTTGTGGTGAGATGCTAAACTGAATTTTGTTGTCTCAGCACTTGTGCAATGACAATAAAATTTAATTTAATCTAAAATTGGAAATATAATGCAATGAAATAAACTGGCCTTAAATATTTTGTTTTTGTTTAGTCTGTGTCAGAGCTTGGTGTTTGGTTATTTGAGGCTGTAGCTTGTTGGTTGTGTTGTAGTGGATTTAGATGATATATAACAATATAATATTTTATATTGCAGTACACCATAACTACATAAACTACTGCCTTAGAGTTACCTTTAACATTTCTGACAGTCTCCACAAAACAGTCCAGCATTAAATAGGGCTGGGTATTGTTTTAAAATTTTGATACTAGGGTTTTTTTCCGACAAAACTATTTCATAATGTAACTTAGGAAGTTCATATTAAAACGTTGTCTAAGAACAAGCTGTCGTATCATAATTAGCATTAAAAGATAGTGACTAAAATCAAATAATTCCTAGATTATAAATAAGACAACTGCATTGGCTGAAAAGTAACTGCATCCCTAAATTTAACAGCATGTAGCTCAAAATTAAGAATTCAATACATTTGGTTAAAAATGAAAGTCTGTCCTCTGCCTTACAGTGACATGTGCCTCACGTGACTCTGATATCTTATCTGGGGTAACTTCCTCACTTACTTCTTCATCCTGTTTGGTTACTCAGTATTTGTTGGCACTTATTATAAATAAAGCATGCTATAGAGTAATGGTGGAGGGACATAGGCTGTTTTAATGTGTAATCTATAGATTTCTGACATGTCTTAAGTATTACATTCTAAAGGTAAGATAAATTATTGTTACGACACTGTTTTTGTGCTTTTGTTGAGAAGGTTTAAAGTTCAGTAGTTACTTTATTTGTACTTCTTAATTTAGTGACTACTGTTTATCTTCTACAACTTTTAAATAAACTGCCGTTTATCACTTCCTGTGCAGTGGAAGATTTTCCCAGGAAATACTTAATGCACTTTTGTTATTCACAATGTTGTCTTGCATCCTCGCCTGTGATTTTTCAGTAATGCAAATGAATGCATATTACTTATTTCCTACAGGTCTTGCATGGCCTCTGGGTATTATCAGGCTACCAGACCCCACATGCATAACAAATAAGTAATTATCAATGTGAGTGAGTGGGCATGTGTGACAGAAACTGTCTACATCCGCCTGTTCTGAATATTATTTCAAACTGATATCTACATAAAAGGTCTCGGGAGGCGAACTACATATGTCAGGATCAAACAGATGATGTCTGTGATCGTTATCCTGAATTTATCTCTGATATTTAGAAAATAAAGGTCCATTCATCCATTATGGGTGGGGAAAAAGATCGATACACCATAGTACTGTGGTAATTTGTACTGCAATACTGTACCGATGCATGGATGCTAGGTATCTATTTTTTTTACTCACATAAATTATTAATATTGCAGATACAAATTTAAGTTTTGGTATCTTCCTAGAATAATAAAATCAGTTGCCTATCAGTCCACAAAACACATTTTGCTCCAATAAAAATGACTAAAGTGAGAAACTTTATATTTAAAACTTTATCGCTTTAGCTAAAACAGGTGTTGCCTTTTTTTTTCGTTTGGGGGCATAATTTGCATTTTAAAAAATTCATCTAATCATATGTTGTTGTTTTTTTATCGCAATACTCAGCATCAAGCAAAAGGTGTAAAATTGTAATATATTGTGTCGTGAAGTAAATAATGTGAGATTATTGTGTTGT
>JAPZEB010000014.1:3933543-3945743 GCA_029783705.1 Chaetodon striatus | reverse complement strand
ACATCCGCCATGTTTAGTCTCTTCAGACAAGATGAAAATAAAAGTGTACTTCTCTTTTCTCCAGGCATCAACTTGAACCTGAACTTGGTATTCATCGCTGGATGTCTTCTCGCAGCTGTTGGCATGATAAGTGCAGCGGTCATGTACAAAGCCAAATTATCAAGTGTCAGATACAAACCATTGCCCGAATATGAAAGTTAAGGCAACTGCGTGTGCAGAATACCTATTCAATAATAATTACATTTAAAGCTTTCTGATTAGTTTTGCTAGCAGATGCATCCTGTTATGTGCCCATTTAAAGCAATGAATTTTATGTAAACACCTTTAGAAATGTCTACAGCTATACAAAAGAAAATACCTCAGAGAGGAAATTTCTTTGCCTGGGCAAAAAGGTAACCAGAAAAGAATGTTTTATATTAATTAACACTGAAAGGATGATCAACCAGAACTGCACAGGATTATTATCATAAACAAAAACTGACACTAAAACAAAAATGAGCAGTAAAAAATATTGCTATATACTTTAACTAAATAAAATTGATATCCTTTGAGAAAAACTGAAACTTCAGCGTTCAGAGTTCACATTACACGATTTCCATCCCGATTCTGACGTCGCAGAGGATCTTGAGAGCCATTAAGAAATCCTTGGGTCGGAGGTGAGTCGGCAGATATGCTGTGATCCATTTACGTTGCTGCGAGCGATGAGACTCAAGATGATGTCGTAAAATGTCGCAACTTCCTGTTTAAATTGGCATTATACGTTCCCGTTTGTGTTTGCACCATTTACGACCTAAACGTAAAAAGATGGATGCCTCCAAGAAAGCAGTCGTCGCTATTGCAGTAGCACCTCAAATGTTGGCAGACAGTTTGCTATCACCTCGAACGTAGCAAGCCCTCATTGTTAGCAACACTGCTAGCTACTTTCACCAACACCAACGGATAAACAACACATACACGACATTCCACGCACAACAACACATCATAAAGCATTCCCATAAGGTATTATAATGTGTACGAGTAATTAAAATGAAGACTCAAATTTGCTTAATATTTGCCACGGTGTGTCGCTGCGTAATTTTGCGCAGCTTCCTGTCTTTCCTACCGCCTTACTAGCGGTAAGATCTATATAGAATGGCCCATTAAAGTACCCTCGCCCTTAACTTGTAACTTTAAGCCTTTTGAAAAAAACTGTCAGTACAGTTGTTGTGAAAACATGTAAACATGTTGCTGTCATTTTTACATGGGCATCTATGGGGATTGACTCGCCTCAGGAGCCAGCCTCAAGAACTGCAGGCCATTTTAAGAACTGCAGTTTTTGGGAAACCTGTGATGGTGATAGCCAATATGCCAGAGTCAAGGCTTCAAAACTGATGATGTTACGGTGGCTGCTATTTTTATTTTTATCCTATTGTAGCCGTCTTTCTACCCATGTGAGTCCCCCAGCACAGGCACAAAGATTCAGCCCTCTGTCTAAATGCAATACCTATATCTACTGCGGCCATGCACGCTGTATGAAAACAAGATCATTCAACAACATGTGCCTATGGCTCCCTGGCTCCTCCAGAAAATGTCTCCCATTTTTTTCTGCCTTAAACCAAAAATTCCAGCAGCATTGTTCTCCTTGGTGCGGGCTGCAGTCTGCTAAGGGCCAGCACACTACTGCATGGAAAGAGAGCATGGGGAGAGATGTAATCAGAACAAACCAGCAGCATCTGTGTTAATTAACTCACCTGGTTCTACTCTCATTAGCCATCCCCTCACACATCTCCCCTGCATCTGACTACTAACCACACCTACCCCCACACCTGTCTTTAGTAAAATAAACACTAGATCACCAGATGTGTATTAGTCCGCAGCTAAAAATAGTCCCCAACAAATGCATTATTTCCAACTGTTTGACTAGTATTTCTAAAACGTACAGTGCCCAGCTGTTTTGTGTAGAAATAAAACTACTATGTACAGATTTGTGAGGTGTGTTTATTCATATTACTAGCCATAGTACCGTTTTGGGCTTTAGTACAGTACAATTTTGAAAATGCAGGTGACATGGTACGTTTCTTCCACTTGCTTCTCATGCTGATATCATGTGTAGCAACATTTTTCTACAACTAAAATGTGAACAAACTGAATCTGTAAACGAAAGCTCTGCAGACGGCTCAACAAACGACTCAATCAGAGTGCAGAGTGGTTTCAGCCCTCTAAAAGAACCACTCAGAGTAGCTTTCACCTGGCAGGGATTAAATGGCTGCTGGCCTTGCAGAGACCTAGAAGTGTCCTCTGATAAAGTCTTAAAAACTGACATTGTGAAGCCGCAGAGCATATATCCTGTTACAACTGCTGACTGCTCTGGTTTTGAGTAAAGTTTTGAGCTCCCCAAACAGGTGGAAAGATTGAGACGGGATAAAGCTCTATTTCCTCTCTCGCTGTGTTTGTCTTTTCTTTGCTAAATTAGGAAACAACATCCATGCACAGACATAATCACAGTTTCCTTTACCTTCAGGGAAAAACACATCCATCTCAAGATCGTGATTGCCATTTTGCAGTTCTCCCCACAAATTTTATCAGCAGCGGCAGCGTGTTTGCACACTCCCCGACACGACTTCTGATCAGCCGCTGATAAAAAATGAAATGCTTGATGAAGTATCAGTTGGCTGTGATTTGATTTGTTTTCTCATTGCGACGTGAGATGGGAGTCTTTTTGTTTTGCCTGTGAATTAAAGAGGCTTTTAATCTCACCGCCTCAAATGCATAATCAAAAAGCAAAGGGCCTCAACAGCAATTAGAAACAACTCTGTATTAAAACAGAGTGCGGCGCGGTGTCATGATGTCGGAGGGCTGGTGTCTGGGCAACAGAGACTGATTACAGGAAATCCACTCACTGTGATGACAAAAAGAAACATTCAACAGTTTCGAAACTCCAGCTGAATAAAAGAAGATGGGTGCAAAATGGTTCTTCCCTTCACACTTAGGATTGACTCTCACTTTCCCTGCTGCTAGTTTTATTTCCAGGCTGCTTTTTTCACTTACGTGTTGTTTGTTATCACTCATCTTTTTATATAACACTGTGTATATATTTAGAGTTTATGTAAATGTGCAACAACAACATCACTTTTTTTATTAGAGAAAGGTGTTAAACAGTGTGTGGATCAAAGTGTTGGAAGCATTAAAACATGAGAAAAACACCAATTAAAATAATTACAGGTGAAGATATAAGAGGCGAATATCTTATCCTCTGACTCATATGTGATAAGATTCAGCATAATATACGTCCTTACGCACATTAGGAACCTGGAAACTTATCAGACTGTCACAGCGACTGCCTCAGATATGTTATTCTATCTCATTCTGCCTCTCTTTCCCTCCTTTCAGCCATACTCCCACTTCCTCCTTCACTGCGTTTAAGTCCTTCCTTTGTCGCCAGATCTCACAGACCGTGATGTATATATTTTACACATAACACTGAGGAACTTTATTTGGTTGTTAAAAATGAGCAAAGCTGGAAAAGTTTGGGGAATGTGGTCCAATTACACCTTTTGACTGTTTTCTAAAACCATAAAATGTTACTGGTATTTCAGGAGAAAACCAATTTCTTAAAAGTTGTTTTGGATTAATGCCTTTCCCCAATCCATCAAATCTGACAGGAAATCTATTCAGATTTGCAAACTGTAAGTGAAATATGTCATTTTTCAAGACACACATTATTTAACAGTTGATAAAGCTGCACTGATCAAGCATTTTATGTCAAGAATGTATTAGATGACTAAGCATAATGTAAAAGGTGCCTCATGGTGACAAACGCAGAGGAATGTCACTATGGAGCATTTTAAAGGACCAGTGTGTGAGATTTTAAGGGGAAATACCTGCTGAAATTAAATATATTATAATAATTATGTTTTCTTTAGAGTGTAATAACCTGAAAATAAGAATTGTTGTGTTCATTTTACCTTAGAATGAGCTGTTTATAGCTACATAGGGAGCAGGTCTTCATGTATGGAGTTCACCATGTTGCATCGCCATATTTCCACCGTTGTCCAGAATGGACAAACCAAACACTGGCTCCAGATGAGGCCATTAACGTTTTCACGTCAGCCACTGTAGTAAGAAGCCTTACTGCAATGTGTAGCACCGGAGTTACTCTGATATGTACAGTAAAACTGCTCTATACTGTGTTTCTAGCAGTTTAAATCACCAGGGGTCTCATTTAGAAACATTGCACATGCACAAAACAAGGCCTAAAAGAGGCGTACGTCACTTGTGATCTACGAAAACAGTCCTGACCCATGCTTACAAACATTTTTAAGACGGGAAATTGGCGATGTAGATGGTGAGGTGGAAGCGTGATTGTAGAAATTGTCGAATATTTTGTGGCACGCGCCATTTTTTTTACAGACTTTTGTCCGTATGTTAATTTTTTGTATGGATCCTACACACTCGTCTGTAAATGAGACCCCTGGTCCATTTGTTTAGAGCGGAAGAGACCTTTGAGCACACAAGCATGCTTGAAGCGTGTTGTGGGTGAGCCCCGAGATGCGGAAAAGTGTAGAAGAAGCACTGATTTGTAACGTGAAACTACTTCACTCAGTGTTTTTAGCGATTCTAATCACTTGATCTATTTGTTTTGGAGAAGAGGAGACTTCTGTGGATAATTTGGCTCCTGATAAAAACTTCCTGAACCATGAACAGTGAAGGAATTCTGGCTGGCAGGAGTTTTTAGCTGGTTGCAATCTGCAGTTCACATACTACTGAATCCCCCTTTATCTTACACACTTGATATTTAGGCCCTGTTTCCACCATCAAAACAAACGAACAGACAAAGTAGAGCAGCAGATAAAGAGCCACATATTTTTCTCAGGAGTTGGTTGAGACCAAAACAGAGCTAAAAGAAGAGTGGATGTTGGACTTGTATTTGCCACAGTCACAGTCACACAACTTCAAATGAAAGATAATGGTGCACCACCATTACCAACTTTATTAGGTGATATGTTTTATACTGTGCATATGGCAATGTTGTGTTTACAGCTTCTTCTGCTGTCTCCAAATGGCAAAAAATGTTTGGCTTTAATGTGATTTTCTGGTCATTCAAATTTAGTCAAACTGATGAAAATCTGAGTGCACTCATCTATTTATAATCTGCTCTTTTATATAGTCTATTTATAATTTAGCTAAACCTAATGGGAATTAAATTTGTGTCATGTGCCACTTAATGACAGCAAGTGATGACATACAGTAAGCTGAATTGAAGTACCCACAAATCATTATAATTTTCTTGTAAAATAAACGTCAACTCAAAGAATACATGAGTAAAATATCTAATGCTGTAATGTGTGATTTATGTACACAGGACAATTTTCTCTGCTGCAGCCAGTAAGTTTTTTTATTTATAGCTGGACTGGAGTGCCGCTCCCCATGACACAGGACCACATGCAGTAGTAATAAAGTAAAGTGTGCCACATTTCACCCTCCCTCTCTTTCACTGCATTTGATGGCAGGAACATTATGTAAACCAGTGAGTAAAATACAACAAAATGAACATGTAGCAGTTTCGGAAATGTCAGACTTTTTTTTTTATCACCCTGTTCTCTCACATCTCTAATGGCTGCATCGTCTCACGGTGGTTTGGCGAGGCTGGAAGCAGGTGAGGAGCAGCAGCGGGTGTAAATGGATCTCTAATGTGGTAAAGTGAGTGAGTTGCTGCGTTGGAGTCAAAACAGAGCACTTACTTTGTGTGAAAAGCTATTGCCAGCGATTAGGAACAGGAGACCTGTTTCCCTTCGGAAGCCGTGCACTGTTTTTTCATTTTGTCACTTTGCGATTATTATTATTATTTTAAAGCCTGCGGATCATTTGAGATTGTCATCGCTGCTGCTGTTGTCAGCAAACCGTGGAGCAGGACAGTTGAGTCACTGGGTGTGTAAATATTGTACTTCATCCATCTGATGTGTGTAGGCAGTGTAACTTTTTATTTTTCTGTCTGTGTGCTGATTCAGTGTTTGTCGTGTTGTGTTGTTTATTATCTGAATTTTACAGCCTGGAAAGAGGCACATAAAATTTGTTTAATCGCAAGCTCGTTAGCTCAGTTACTAACGGGACAATGAGTTCACACAGTTTATTCAAAAGGCTTATTTGTACATTGATCCCTGTCTCATAACAATGCCTCTGTTGTGGGGCAGTTAATACCCTGACAGAGGAGCATGTGAAACACAACTAATTATCGACACCAGCTTACTCCATTTTGGACCCTCTATTAAAAGGTCTTCACTGTCAAGATGGCTTCCTGTTAGACAAGAGCACAAATTAGTGCTCATACCAATCCTCATACCAAAATGATAGAACAAGTCATTTGCCAGTGACTCCCAATATGACATACATGACCGTTGGAGAGTACCAGAGACAGGCACATGTACTAATGGAAGTGCAAAACACTGCATTTCCTCAAATGGCCACTTGAGGCGGGCTCCAGAAGTGAGTCAATCCCCATAGACCCTCATGTTAAATTGCCCAACTTTACAGCAGTAATAACAACCGTAACAGTAACATGTTCACAGCCTGGTAAAATAAACGGTTTTGGTCTCTATAGCTAATTTCAACATTTGTGACAACTGTACAGGAGGTGATATTTTATAACTCACCCTTTATTAAAGCTAAAGTTACCATATTTAAGTGCGGGTGGCTTTGAGTGACAGGCTGTCTGCAAGGTGCCACCACGGTCTTTGAGTCAGATCCACTCCTCACTCCTCCACAGCTCCACCCTCTTGTCTGAATACGGTAACTTCTGGCTCCAAAAAATCAGGACAGCAATGGCTAAAATGCAGAACTCGCAGCTTCACAATAGCAGTCCAAAAACCAATGTGTGTTGTCATGGTAGCTACTTCCATTATTGTTACAGTCTATAATTTTAACACATTGTGAAACAGTTGCAGTTATGCACCAAAACTACATGGTTAATTTGGAAAATGGTCATGTTTTGGGTTAAAATAAATACATTTGTTATGTATGAAACTTGTTGTCATGTAGTGTGAAGAAGTGGACCCAAACAAAGACTGCAGGCAACAGGAAATCAAATGCACCACTTCATATGCATGGTTAGAGCAGGGAAAAGCAAATCTGATAATAAAATAACAAAACCAAGGATCCAACAAAGACTGAACTGGAATTCAGGACTTATGAATATTAGGGATGAGTGAACACACCTTTATCTGTATCTATGCTCACAGTGAGCAGAAACCGAAAATGACTTGAACCTAACCAGACGTTACTTGAAGCCTGAAATCAACATGTGTTGATCAGAGGTTGCTGTATTTGTTTTTTTATTAGAAAGCTATTTTCAGAGCAATCACAGGATTGAGCTTCAGATTATTTTGATCATATGAGTTAGAGACTAAACACAGCTATCAAAACGAGGATTACTTCATCTGAAGTATGGATAGTGACACATTTTACTCAGAAAAAGTGCATTATCCAAAGTACTCTCAACCCTACTGAGTACAAACTAGTCTGATGAGGGGATGAGGTGCAGGTGGGGAAAAGGGTGGAGAAGCTCAGGTGAGGGGGATTGGTGATTAGGCAGAAGAGCAGGCAGGGAGCTGACTGGCTGGGAAAACCTCTGGAGCATGGACGCACTAATGAGGCTGATGCAGGGCAGGTGTGTAGAAGGGCAAATGAGAGAAAGGCAGGACAGGGATTCAGAGGAGAAGAACACTCTAAACAGAAACCCAAAATCCCAGAAAACACAGTCCGCTTAATAATAAACATATAGAGTGAAAACAAAGACAACAAACTAATAGAGGAACAAAAATAATTCTACAGTCTATTACAGATACAACTCAGTCCAGTCTTCCCAGGATGTATGACGGCACCAAGACACAGAGCAGGCTGTGACACTTAATTTGCAAGTTAACTTAACACTGAATTATGGTTTCACACAGGACACGAACATTCAAAGTCTTTTGTTTGTTTGACCCATCCATCCACCCTGACCTACTCCCTGCTTTGCACGCGTCATTATGAACACATCCAGTAGAGGCTGCCACCTAACAATAACTGTAAATATGGATGTGTTTGCACAGACAACCTGTATGTTAATTTTTGGGTGGGTTGTATTAGAAGGTCAAGAAGGTCAGCCCTATGAGCAAAGACACTGATCACTGGCAATTCTATTAAACTGTTGTTTTTGTTTTTGCTGTTTTTGCCATCTTAAAGGCAAGATTTATTCTCATGCATCGAATTGCAGCTGTACTTACGGCGTAGGCTCTGTGTCAACGGAGAGCCTGTGCCGTAACCTACATTGTAGCCTGACATGCACCTCCCCAGAAATGTAACTACACGTTGCTGTGACACAGACCTCCTGTCTATTTTTGAGAGCTGAAATCATTTCCCTCAGTGGAAACAAAGCTGTTATTTACTTTTATTTAAGAGATAAGAAACAATAAATTGTGAAGACAATATCCTGGCTTCATATGAGTAGAGGACGCTAGGCTAAATTATACATTGTAAAATGCCATAGGCTTGTGCTAATAATGTTAGCATGTTGTATTTGTGGGGGAAATGTGTCCAGGGGCGTGAGCCAGGTGTGTAGGCTACGGTGCAGGCTCTGCATTTAGCTGAAAAAACAAGGCAATGCAAGTTTATTTGTATAGCACCATTGGTACACAAGGCAATTCAGAGTGCTTTACAGAAGCAGAGAAATACATTACAAACAAAAACATTAAAATTTAAACATTACATTAAAAACATTGGAATTAAAATAGAAACGTGTGTCTCAAATAGCATACTTCTGTTTATACACTGCGGTGTACAATAAGTACACCACAAATCTCTTGCATGGTGCAGTAATCTTACCAGGGTGTCTCAAAATCACACACTGCCACCTTGCACTTGCTTTTTGGTGAATTACAAACAGACCGTAGAGCAGTATCACCAAGAACTGCCCGCTATCTCAGCCCACACATAAACCAAACTTCCAACACAATGTCAGTGCAGATTAAAATGTGCTGCCGTAACCGAGAGCACATTAGCTGGCAAGCTAACGTTAGCACTTCTATTATTGTTCGCGGTACCCAACAAACATTACTGACGGCTTTTATCCGACATCAGTTTTGGCACTTAGGGCAAAAACATGTGGAACTAACAGGCTCCTCGCTGCCCCAGCCGCCATGTTGAGAGGTTTGCTATGTCACAAAGATGGCTACCGTTGAGGGTGAGAAGCGTCCATCACTGTTTTGAGCGCACCAGTGGTACACTGCATTTTCCTGTACTACGCAGTGTAAACACACTTGTGCACTCAAAATATTAAATGTTAAGTACAGTAGTGTGTGATCTGAGAGACACTGTAAGATGCTAAACATTAGCACGTTAGCATTTAGCTCAAAGCTTCACTGAGCCTCACAGAGCTTTTTGTTTATCCTGATTCAGGAGCAGATCCACTGTTTAAGCCTAAAGCTTCATGACCTCGTCTGTAACATCTGTTTCACTTCTGGTACATGTAATGTTTGTATAATGTAAAAAAAATTAAACTAAACTATGAAATAAATGTTTGCATTAGTGTGCTTGTTAGTGCGAGGAAACATCTGGAGAGATTGTGCAAAGACAGGAGGAGGGAGCATTACAGATAAGGAGGAGGATTGGGAGGGTTGTGAGCTTTGGACGTAGAAATCAAAGATTGATGTATGTGTATACATGTATGTTTTTATATTTCCCTTTCTATTTCTTGTGCAACTGTGGCACATGAAATGTTTTCATCTCCCAAAGCAGAAATCATATAACAAAAATAGGTCATGGAAAACCAGCAACACCTCACAAAACACTGCTACGACACATAATAATACTGATTTAAAGTGATGTTTAATTTTCATGCCCGATGTTCATTTAATTTTATTGTCTTTCATTTATTGATTTTTAGAAATTTTAATGTTTCATTCATGTTATTTTTTAGACTTGCAAAATTGTATGTATTGTGTTTTTTGTCTTAAGTGTAGTTTTAATTTTGCATTGTGAAGCATGTTTGTATGAAAGGTGCTATAAAACTCATGTTGATGTAAGAAAAATAATAAAACTACTGCTATCAATATTAATAATAATATCACACATTAAACACAGCATTTCTGCATGCATGCATATTCATATTTCTGTGCTATTTCAAGAGGGTTTCACCCCCGATTTCTCTGTGAGACCAAATTAAGGCTGACACTGTCATAAAGAGTAGAAAGTGATGTCACTTACACATGACAAGTCTTAATTGTGCCCTAAATATAAGTGCTGCAGGCTTTATCACTCAATTCCCTCTAATAACACACAGCAACAGCCACCAAAAGGGAGAGTGGGAGCGCCCGAAGACGGGTAATATAAATAAGTGTTTGTAGCGGGGGGGAACATAAAATGTTTGATCAATAAGCGGACGTGAATCAGCTTACCTCGCTGTTCAGGAAGCAGTAAAACACTGACACAAAGAAGCCCTGTGTGGAGAGGAGGAGGGAGATAAAGACAGGAACAAAAAAGGAGGGCATTCAAAACATCAACGCCCTGATCCTGTTTTAATCGCATGCACAGCAGCTTATCACACACGATACATTCATTTAATCATCTCCCGAGAGAGGAACAATTCTGCCGTCCACTCATTACAATTACTGTGTCTCTGTGTACAGAAATACACCCACACAAAAGATGATATTATCTGTTTGTCCCTGAGAGCATTTAGGGATGTCCAAACATTTGTCTGAGGGATAAATCGTACCTGGAAGGACTCCAAAAAAGAGTTGAAATATATGAAGACGATTTGAGAGATCTCGTCTTCGCCGGGGTTCACGAAGAACAGCATGTAGGTGATTCCCAGGAGAGGAAGGAGGACCAGTGTAGCCTTCACAGCTTTCCTGCAGACGAGCAAACATGACAGAAACACTGTTGTCTACAGGCACAACTGACGCAACAACACACTGTACAAAGGAATCACCTAGAGATGCACGATAACACTCAGGCCGACAGATTATCAGCCGATTATGGGAAATGTATGTAATTATTCATTATTCCCATAATAGAATTACAGCTGATAAACAGAGCTTACAGCGACTTAACTGCTGCAGCATCTTTCCTGTCGATTAACGCAGAGAAGAAGAAGAGAACTTTGCCACATGTAATGTATTCATAGTATATGTCTCACTGTAAACTGTTTGTGCAGCCTGTGTCAGCCATGGAGACACTGTTAACTAGGTCACTGAAAAACACAGTTATTGTTCTTATTGTATTTCGACCTTGCAATGTGAGCTTACTGCCATTTTGTTCACGTAAGGCATCAACACTGGCAATCTGGTCATTTTATAAGGTTGTTATTGTGCATCTTATATTGTATTCTGCACCTTGCTGTGTGTACTTAGTGTTTTTATTATGTAAGGCACCTGCACTGGTAACCAGGTCACTTTGCAAAACAGCTATTGTGTTTTTTTACATTGTATTTTGTACTATTCAGTGTGGACATGCTGCTTCTATTATGTTAGGTGCATTGATTTACTGTAGTCTGCATTGTACCATAAAATGTATCTTTATCTATTTATTGTACTTTTGTATTTGTTTTTTTTTTTTTTATTATTTCTATTTGTATTAGTATTTTTTAAACACTGTTCTCTTATAAATCAAGTAAACTAACCTAAACTCAACTAAAAAGCACAACATGTTAATTAGAGAGCAGAACATGTTGTCACCAGTGTGGATGTCTTTCACAGTTTCAGAGGAAGATAACACGATTGTGCCGGTGGTCTGATCCTTTCTTTTGCTGCCATTACACTGGTTAGAAGCAGCAATGAAGGACCGTCCCCAGAGCTGCTGCCCTCACAACAAATGGTCAGTTCAACATTAGCCCGGTTAGTTCAAGCTAACACAGCAGCAGCAGCTAACACCCAACACTGAGCTGTTACACAGTCCCAACGAAACACACCAACAACGAAACAGCTCCACTCTATCGTTAAACCTGTTGGTTAATGTTCGCTTTGTGATGTTGTTAAACCTGCCACTCACCATTAGGACAGCCTTGTGATGCTAACTGTTAGCCCTGTTTCCACCGAGCAGTTCAGTTCAGTTCAGTTCAGTTCAGTTCAGTTCAGTCGCTTCTTTTCCATCTCCACAGTGAAAAGTTGTGGATGGTCCCAATAGCAGCGTTCTTTAGCGTCCCCATGTTTGGTCCCCCCTCTGTTGGGGTACCTAGCACACAGATC
>JAPZEB010000014.1:3896909-3908385 GCA_029783705.1 Chaetodon striatus | reverse complement strand
GTGCAGCAACCTGCCTGACAGTTTCTAGGAAATTATGGAAACAGTACCATTTAATTATTTCAACGAATGGGCTACAAGGCACAGAAAGGGTAGAGATTCCTACTAAGATACTGTTGGTTTTGGTCTTTTCACGGGATTTGACAAATAAGAAAAATAAAGAATGATTTCTTTATCATTTAAATGCAGGACAGTCTGTGTTGTCTCAAAAATAATAATAATAAAAAGAAAAAGAAAAGGGCTCATTAAATCAGCACAGGGTAACAATGTTTATGGAAACTCAACTGTTTCATATTCAGTTTCAGCAGATGGTGAGGTCAGGCAAAACAAAACATACCGTGTCATATCTTTCCATCAGGTAATTTTACATTTCACATACAGTACTTCAGATGTGTACTTGTCGCAGGCTGATTCAGGTCAGCATTTTCTGTCTGAAAGCTTTGTCCGCTGTTGGATCCTAATTAAAACAGGCGCTCATCACCACCACATCTGCACATCACAATACACCATCCAGGTGGAGGCTAAGAGCATGCAAAAAAAACAACAGCAACAAAAAGCAACACGTGAATGGGTGAGAATCTGGAGCACAGCAGGACCTTAACAGCAGCGTGCTGTTGCTTTCAACCGACTGTGTTTTCTTGCTCTTCATCGCCAGAGGACATGGCTGTTTAGAAAAATCACTGTTGTTGTGGCTGCCGTTTCTTTTGAGGAATTTACAAAATGAAACGCTTTTTTTGTTTTTGTGCATTCAGAAGAGAAATAGCTGCAGGTTGATTTGCAGATTTCAGGCTCCCACCTACGTGTAAAACCAGCCAAGCCCCTAAAACATTAGGCAACATGACATTTAAGCTGCAGTGGCTTTTTGATGCTGCTCATTTATTGTGCCTCTGGAGCCTCTAAGTGATGCTGTTGGGCATTTCATAGTGCATTCACTGTATTTATTTTTTGGACTCTAAGGTCCGTTTATGGCTGCAGGCTCTGAGCACCCAAACCCTGAGTCCATATTTACTATAAATGAACTTGCCGCAGTCATCATGTACCGCTAACCTCGCCTGTTTGGTTGGTTGTTGATTGTGTTTCATGCTTTCAGGGTCTTTGAGAAAAGCCTCATTAATCAGGATACATGCACACAAACGCCACACGCTGTGACATCTTACCTCCTCGTGAAGTATGGCCTTACACATGGAGTAGTTCCCCTTAAGCGCCCATGTCCCATTTGCAAGACATTTCCTATAAACATTATCTGCAGAGACAAAGAGAAGAAAAGGACAGAAGCATGTTGTTACAAAAGACGTTTCTCATATTTTCCTCTTTTTTTTTTAAGTGAGTGATTCTTGTTATTTTGGCCTTGTATCCCTGGAAATGTACAAAATGTGAATTCCTGCTCGATTCATAGTGGCAGTGTGACCTTTTCTGCTTTTGAGGCTAATAGGGAGAGATATCATTAGAGGTAGTCTTACAAGCTGTGAGTTTTCACACATTTGCTGTCAGGACAGTCTACCACCCTCTGCCTAAGCATTGTTATCGTTCTTTACATTTAGAGCATTGCTTTTTATCACCAATGACCTGCGGTCGACCCGCATTTTCTAACATTTTACACTAAACAGTTTCTCCTTCTGTTGTGCTGGTTACAAAAGATGTGGGCAAAGAAAAGCAGGAAGAAGTTCTTCACATAAATAAACAACTATTGATGATTTTACTGCAAGCTGTGACACAATTAAAAGGCACATTGTGTCATCTGTATCGCCTCCTTTAAATCCACAGAAAGACTCAGATTGGAGCTGACACAGAGCGAACCAGTGTTTATTTTCGGTTTAAAAAAAAAAAAAAACACCATTTCCGCACATCGCTGGATAATGCAACCCAAATAGTAAGGGTCGGCATGAAGGCTCTGACGAGTGATGAGTAAAATTATATTTTTCCATGCAGGCTCGCCCTGTCATCGCACACATTTCTTGCCACATTCACGGGACAGACATGAAATAATCTGTAACAAATTTCACATTTGTCATTTCACATTTATTATTTCTTAAGATGAAGGAAATGAAATCATCAAACAGGATACTGCAGAGTTGAAATACTGCAAATGAGTCAATTTAAAGTTGAAAGGAGAGAAATATTTCAAAGATGATATTTATTTTTACATCATCGGCTGTCTGCAGGTGAGGCTGCTGGATCTTACAGCCTGAAAGCTTGAGGTTCACTTCATTTAAGTTACAAAGCATGGATGAAATTGCCATTTAATGTTAACAGGCTGGCATATACACACAAAAAAAAATAAATAAAGACAATCAGAAGAGTTTACAGAGGAGAAGAAGCTCTCTGTCACTGGGTTTAAACAATCAGCATTAAGAGCGCGTACCAATGTGTCAGACAGCTAATCACTCGTCCCAAAACAAAACATTTTTCACTGAGTTATATGGACAGATCTGACCCTGATCTCCAGGCGGGTCGACTCGGGTCGTTAGAAACCTTTCTCAGTGACAGTTTTCAGAGTGAAGAAAGTGGAGAAAGTGAAGTTTGCAGAGCTGTCGCTGACACAGTTAAAGCTTCAGTGGGTTTTTCTCTGCATGAGGAAAGCTGTCAACATCCAGAAATAATGAAACACAGCATCAATAAAATGAAGTGCTTGCTAGAGTCGGTCTTCTCTGAGGTTAGCCAAACATTTAGCCAAATAGCAAGAATCTACACTGTCAACAGTGAAGGTAACCTGGTTCCAGACCTCTGATGCTGCCTGCATCTCAATGCTCATTAACCGTTTGTTTACCACAGATGGAAGAACAATGGACCAATGTTAAAACAGCTAAAATCAGTATTTTTATAATAACAATGGCGTACATGACTACCTTTTTATCAAAGGGGTCACTAATACAGACAAAACTGACATTGCATCGTCGCCTGACTATGAATTTTCCCTCAGCTCTACAAAGTGCTCTATCAGCCCTCTCCACACTGCACTTAGCCTCAGGCTAGATTAGTTGTTAGCCTAGGGCTATAGGAGCTGTTAGCCTGGCTAGCCTTTCACACTAAAGCCCCTTTTCCACTGCACCAAAAACTCTCTAACCCCAGCTAACATCTGGCTTTTTAATGTAATGGAAAAGGTCACAACTGGCATTCACACCCAGGTCAAGTGACTCTGCAGCAGTCAAAGGTATTTATTGGCTCCAGCTCTGATTGGCATTGATGGGAACACAACATCTGGGTGAACCAGCTAATTCAAGCCCCCTCACCGGCGAAATGCCAAAACATGCAACCACAAAATACTGTCTGTCTCTGCCAAGGCAACGCTCAAACATCAAGTTATAAAGCAAGACTGAATACAAGATATAAAAAAGAGGTGATCACCATTAACTTTTCACAGGTCTCCATGCTGCCTTCTGATGTTTACTAACCTGTTTCCTGGCCTGTCCAAAAAAAAAAACCCCAAACACACAGAGAGGCATACTCATCTGCTACAGAGCCATGTACACAGCTCTGATATACTGGCATAAGGGAAGGAGTTTACAGCCTATTTTTGGCGGGTTTACCTGTGTTTAAAAAACCTGCGTACTGTGGCGGTATGATGCACTGCTGGACGGCATCAGTTTGAAATGCTGCTGGTTACAATGCAATATAAGGGGCTGGAATGGTTGGGTCCAACACACCCCAGACTTTCACCTGAGAGGCTTCCTGTGTGAAACCATAATGTTTTTTTCTAACCAAGTGCTTTTGTTGCCTGAATCTAAATCTAATGTGCTTGTGTTGCATAGCGAGTTACACACCATCCCGAAACATCAACAACAAATGCAGGAGGATACCTCGCGTGTAACATGTAGACGTGAACGGCGCTGACCAAGCGGTCACATGTGACGAGTTTGGATGAGAATGCATTGAAACAGCAATGTGCCAGGTTTCGCCCTAGCTGTTTTTTAAAGGGACTGAGAGAGGACACTCTGATTGGTTGAGTTTAGGTTAGGTCTAAAACACACCTTTGATTAATTAAGGGATGAAATACGACCCCTCTGCCTTTTGTGCTTTACTCTGCGCCCAGGTTGCGAACCATTTAATTAGCAAAAGGATCGGACACGCCTTAAATGCCCTTTCGACATGCACTTTGGAGGATGCATGACAGATCGTTTAATCAGCGCCCCCAGAGTGCAGCAGGTAAAGAGTCTGACTCACAACATTAGTACAGTAAGTCACTTTTGTAGTTTACTGATTAACATTTAAACACAACACTGACATTTCTGCTGTTGCCCACCTTGAAGATCAGCTCTGTTTGAACTAGAAGGAGAAACAAATGTTTAATGTATCCACATGAATGTGTTGATGGGCGGAGATGGAGGCTGATAACCTTAAATGTGTGTTTAAATAATGAGAAATTTGGGGAAGGATAAGAGATGAGATGGGATTGGGTTGCCTGAGGGCAATAATGTGCAATGAGCTGGGTAAAAATAGCATGTTGACAGTGTAAGGGGACTGTCATTCCCAATCAAGATTACCTAGCCTGTGATATTCCCTAAACCCCAAACGCAATATCCTAGAGAGCTTTAAAATCTGTCTGTGGAGAATTATGTCAAAGTCAAAAGTTCTGTAATAGACGGGCCCTAAAACACACACACACACAGAATTCATAGGTTCTTCACATTTTTTGGATTCTTAATGGAGTGACATTTTTCAATTTGAGTCCAAGGACGGCAGTTCACTATCTGTATTTTGGATTTTAAACTGCTTTATTTCTCTGGAGAAAATCCATTTTCCGTAATCAGACTTCTGACTCACTGAATTTAAGCACACTGGCAAAAAAATTCCTCAACAAAAAACACACATTTTCAGAGCACTCCCATAATTCTCTCCTTGTGTTCAAATCAAACTGCATGCCTGAACAACTTTCCTCCGGGTTCTTGGTCCCAAATAATTTGAACAGATTACAGTCAAAGCAATACAGTCTTTTTATTAAGAAAGCACAAATTTGAAAGTGCAGTGCAAATTTTTAAAGAAATGTGTAAAAGCAGAAAAACACAGGCCCACACTGAGACATCACAGCAGAGGTCTTCATGCAGAGCCAAAAGCTTAAAGGTATAAATGGTAGCGCCGTCAAATCAAGCAGCATGACCTTGAAATAAATTCGTTCTGGCACCGGACCACACGGTGATTTATGACTGTTAAACCTCTTTATAAAAATAGACAGTATTTGTCCTTACATTCATTAAAGACTCAATGTCACTGAAGATATGCCTTCATGTAATAAGCAAATTATGCAGCCTGGTCGATAATCCTCTTTGTGTTTTTAACAGTAACATGTTCATGTAGTTATTTTTTGGCATTGCTTGCTGGCAGTTTGCACGAGAAGAGGTGAAAGGAGTTTCACAGCTGAAGCAAATTAAGGTGGATTTAATGCCCAGGCACTGTTTCATTACTCGTTAGTTATGATAGCAGTAGTACTGTTGTTGTTAGGACTGGAGTTGTGTCTGTTTGCTGCAGTGTGTAAACAATGAAATGTGTGGAAAACGTCTGACAGTTGAGATGATTTGGAGGAGCAGTTGGACATTTTAGGAAATGTGCTTATTTGCTTTGTTTGTGGGAGCCAGATGAGGACTGGTGTCAGTTTTATGTGTCTGCAGCTACAGTCAGGAAACAGTTAGCTTAGCATAAAGGCTGGAAGCAGCTAGGCCGGCTCTGTTTGAAGTGAGGAAGTGTAACCTACCTCTAAAGCCCACTAAAGCCACGTTCTGACCGAAAGCTCCTGAGACTTTCAGGGCAACTTTTCAAGGAACTAACAGGTTACTTCAGCCCACCGTCATCTGTGTTTCCACCGCAGTTTAAAGACCAATGAATGTTAGGCAAATTAGTCCACCTGACACATGAAAAAGCAATGTAACAGAGAGCTACTGGTGGTGAACGCACACTGCAGCCTGCAGTTCAGTGTACCCACTCAATTCAACTAAAAGTTCCTTTAAAAAAAAATTCTCCTTTGGGTTTTATCTTAGTGCGATGACATTTACTGCAGCTCAAAACTGCTATAAGTTGGATGTAATAAATGAAATGCAGAGGAGGAAAATGAAAGTTAGAGCGTCTGTCTCCTCAGTAATCATCTGCTGAGTGTTTGATAGTTATTTATTTGTGCTTCAGAACGTGACTGTCATCAGAATATGACATTTTGTTTCTCTCATTCACTGGCTTTTTCACAGCACCGCAGCACTGTCTCTTTCTCTCTCAGCTCGCCGCCTCTTTCTTTCTCTTTTTTAAAATGAGTCGGTGAGCCGTCAGTAACTTTTGATGAGGGGTAAATAATGTATACCCTGGTCCCTGCAGTCAGGTGCAATAGGTTTCTCAAGAGGTTTCTAGCTCCTGGGGAAAACCACCTGCAGTCGAAAAGGAACTTCATGAACACAGTTGATTAACCTGTAGCAGAGAGAAAGGAACTAAAACATGCAGCCATGTCCAACCTTGACAGGAAATGAAGGTGGGGAGATAATTCAGACACCAGTAAGTCATTGGAAAGTATAAACAAAATCAGTGGAAAGCTGACTTTCTGTTTGGTTAATTACCATAATTTGACTGCTTTGTATTTATTTTGATTATTACTTGGCTTCAAAACAAAAAGATTTAACTGATAAAGAAGCTAAATTGATTATTTTGTGCAGATTTCACCGTTGAGAAAACTAATTTTACAAACTGTTGCTCAGATGAAGTTTGTTTTAAATTTCTGGGTCAATTTTGGATGAATGTGTTGGCGAGGGATGAGTGAGTACACCATCATGTGTGTCTTTATCTGTTTACTCAACTAAATCATCTGCATCTGTAGCCGTACTCGGAGTGGGCGGAGTTTAAACCAGAAGTGGGTGTGACTGCTGAACAACCAGATGTTATGTTAAGCCTGAAGCTGATTTGGGTTGATCAACGGTTGCTTTATTTATTATTTATTGTGAGACTAAGCTTCAGATCATTTCTGATCACAAGAGAAGGAGATCGAACACAGCTACCCAAAAGAGGCTTTTCTTTTAGCCCACTGAGTTTTTCAACACAAAACAGTGAAGTTTTGTTCTATAATGTTTGATTTTGATAGACTTACACTGACATTAACACTGACCTGCAGCGCTGTGTCTGACTGTGTCTTTAAATCACGTTGACAGAGGGATGGATATATACACAGTATACTGCTGAATAAAAATAGACTGTATACACTATTTTATGACAAAAAATAAATGCCATTGACGAAAGTCTCTGTCATTTTTCTAATACTGTTTGCGGTCAGTGTGAATGAGGGAGTTTTACAGCTGTAGCAAATTAAAGTGGATTAAACGCCCAGACAACACAGTGGCAGTGTTATTGCTGCTGTCAGTTGTTTCCAGCAGTTGCAGAATGCAAAGCCTGTTTCCTTTTGGGTTCAAATATGTGAGAGGCAAATATTTGACAATTGAAAGCAGCTAGTCTGGCTCTGACCGAGGTGAAAAACCACACAATACAACACCTCCAAAGCTCATTATGTTGTAGCTCGTTTGTTTAATCCGAACAAATGCAAAAACAACAATTTGTGGTTTCAGGGGGGCGTTACGCGCTGGAGCCATTTCTTGGCAAACAACTGGACAACTACTGTGCACAGCTCAGACCAGAATCAAACCACGTATCCACCCAAATTTAGGATACATTTAAAAGAATTTCCAGGAAATCGGTTACAGAAAATGATTATTAATGTGCGTTTCCCACCACGACTGTGCTACAGCCAGACGCCATTAAATCACTGCAAAGGAAGAGGGTGCAACAAGATGATGTAATATAACCGAGCTCTATCGTTAAACCTCAAACCAACAAAACCCTTTGGAAAATATGAGGGAAATCTGACATTTACATTTGCTTTATGTATTCATGTGAGAAAGGTTACAGTCTCATCATCGCTCCAGACAGATCATCAGCTCTTCAGTGGACATTTAAGTCAAATGCTTGACTTCTTTCTTTGGAAATTCTGCTGTTTTTTTATGTGCAAGTTAAGAAAAATGTCAATTTTAGGTCAAGGTTTAAACAAACAAGACACAGTGTGTTAATTGGTGAGCTTTAGAGGTGCTGGTAGGTGTGTTTTTAACTTGGAGAGAGCCCATTTTCCCCTGTTTCTAGTCTTTATGCTAAGCTAGGTTAGCCACCTCCTGACTCCAGCTCTGATTTAAACGCTGATATCGATCTTCTCTTCGGATTCTGGGAAGCACAGTGAACAAGCAGATTTCCCCAAATGTGGAACTCTTCCTTTAATGGATGACCTGAAGTGATACAAAGACGTGACTTTCAGTAAGTGAACAAGATGTGTTCGGGCCAGTATTTGTGTGGTTTAGTTGGGACAGAGGCCAGTTCCTGAATGTTTCTTGGAGAAGTCTGATTCTCTCTCACATTATTAAAAGTTACTGGGTGCACTCTCAGTAGCACATGTACTGCGAACAGTCATACATAACATGCACGGAGAATGTGAGCTTCATACTGTGCAGCTGCTTTTTGTTACAGTAGCCTACACCTCGCTCAGACTGCAGCCGCACTACTTTATTAACATTCTCCTGCAGTCTTCTTGCAGGTTGCGGGGAGCGAGCCTCTGACAGCGTCGTAAAACGCCGTTTGCATCGGTCACGAGCTCAAGGTCCCTAAAAATATCTGCTGATTTCATTTAGTGGCTGCTGCCAAACTGGTGATTTGCCAGGAGTTATATTAAGAGCAGAAAGGTTTGTCTGTGGAGTATCTTTAGATGACTCACTTTGGATTTCATTGTTGTACACTACATAGTACATATCAGTTATAATCTTTGCTCAGCGATGGCCATTGTTGTTTCTGAATGAGTGTTCAAAACAGAAACCGGCCTGTGCCAGGTGTTAAATCCTCCCTGTGGAAACAGGAGCTCTAGGTACATGTGGATGGAACACCGGCAGCACTCCAAGCCCGGGGCTAAATGATCCTCTTTTAATTTTATTTCCAAACACTACACGTTGTGCAAACACAACAGTTAGTAACAAAAATCAGTGTAACGGAGGGTCCTCAGTGGGGCTAAAAAAACGCAGAGCTGAGCAGAAACGCTGCTGTAATTGTAGGCCCTACATGAGCAAATATGCTGACCCAAATTTAGTCACACTTACTTAGCGTTTCAACACATCGGATCAATGGCTGCAGCTAAGAAGCATCTTCTTCCTCTGTGCATCCTGAGCAGAGGTCTAATTAAAGCAGAACCAGTAGGAAGGAGAACAACATATTATTTGCACTAAATGAGGTGTTTTTTTTGCACAGCTGTAGAGCAAAACATACTGCAACTAGAATTACCGCCTCAAAAATGTATTCCTCCGCCAACCAGTCAGGTTGCAATTTACATCCATGCCTGTCCAAACTCATATAATATATGTGGTGGAGACTTTAAGGGATTTTATTAAAAGCTATTAAGTGTATTTTTTGGCAAACACATGGATGCGTCACACACATCTTCCAGGCAGCACAGAAGATCTATATTATCACCGCAGTTTCAAGATGAGCACCCAAGATTAGTGTCACAGATTCAGTATCTGACCAAATGTCCCCCCTTCTGTTCCTGAGTTATGTCACTGACTAATGGACAGAAAAGTGTTTTTACAGAACATTATGATGTCACAGTGAAGCTGACCTTTGACCTTATGGATATAAAATGTCATCACTTTATTACTTTGCCCTCCTATCACACATTTGTGTGAGATTCAATCGTAATTATTGTATGAATTCTTGAGTTATGGCCATAAACATGTTTCCTGAGGTCACAGTGACCTTTGACCTTTGACCAACAAGATGTAATCAGTTCATTCTTGAGTATTAAGGCAGGTTTTTGCCAAATCTAAGGAAATTCCCTCAAGGCGTTCCTGAGATATCGTGTTCACAATAATAAAAATGTGAGCTGAAACATGATGCGTTTACTTATTCATGCAGGTCAGCCATTGTTCACAGCTCAGAGACTCAGAGAGGTGAAGTCACTGTAAGACGTTTCTTACTGAGGTGCAGCTTCACTCATCACTTACAGGGATCCTGACCATGTTTTATGGTCCAGTACTTGATTTAATTCTATTTTTATGCACAGAGCACCTTTCAGGCCTGCATTAAAATGAGTGAAGCACTTCAGATCTGTTTGCAGCTGAATATTTTTGCCGATGATAATTAAGCATTTACTATTCATAGTGTGTGCATGTGTTGCAGATAGGACACTTGTTAGGCTCAGCATGAACAGACCAAATGTCACCGAAATGAACAAAACAAACGCTCTGAAACGAGAGAGAGGACAGCAGAACCTTACATGTAACACTCATAATGAAAAAGCTGATCTGAGAAAAGTCTTGAAACAAGTTGATTTAAACTGAAAGCAGGTCAAAATATTCACTGGTAACTTTTTCTTAAACTTTTAACTAGAATTACCGCCTCGCAATTATACGCTTCTGTGAAGCCGTCAAGTTCCAGTTACAGTTTACATCCATCCGAATTCAGTATCTGTCCAAATGTCTCCCAAGTTATGATGTTGAAGAATGGCCAGAAAAGAGTTTTTGCATAACATTATGATGTCACAATGAAGCTGACCTTTGACCCTTTCAGATATTAAATGTCATCACTTCATCATTTTATCCTGTTAGACATTTGTGTAAAATTTTTGTCATAATTAGCACATGAATTCCTGAGTTATGGCCAAAAACATATTTTGTGAGGTCACAGTGACCTTGACCTGCGACCACCAAATTCTCAGTCTTGAGTACAGGTGGACTTTGTGCCAAATTTGAGGACCCTCCCTTAAGGCCTTATAGAGATATTGCATTCATGAAATGAGTTATGGCCGAACACGTTTTGTGAGGTCACAGTAATCTTGACCTTTAACCACCAAATTCTAATCAATTTATCCCTGACTCAAAGTGGACATTTGTGCCAAATTTGAGGAAATCCAGGTGTTCTTAAGATATCGCATTCATGAGAATGAGATGGATGCAAGGTCACGGTGACCTTTGACCGCCACAATCTAATCAGTTTATTGTGAGTCCAAGTGGACATTTGCACCAAGTTTGAGGAAATTTCCTTGAGGCATTTTTGAGTTATCTCAATCACAAGAATGAGACAGATGAGGCCACAGTGACCTTGACCTGTGACCTGTGAGTCGGGGTGGGAATAACCAGAGGATCCACGATCAACATTATCACAATACTTAAGTCTTGACACAATATTATTGAGATTTTAAGTATGTTGCAATATGCAGTAGTACTGCAATGAAATTTATAGCAATTTATTACCTTTCTTTAACTGTAAATTATGTCCCCAAAGGAAAACTTTGTCAGCGTCTGTTTTATCTAATAAGATAAAGTTTTGAGTTTGTTTCCTAGATCTATATTTCTGGGAGAATTTGGGCTATTTAGCCTGGCATGATTGTTCATGTTTATCATGATCTTTCAAATTAAATCAAGTAATTTCAGTCACACAAGCCCCACAGTTTAGCTCTTTGTGGTAGTGTCACCACATTTGTCATTTTTAA
>JAPZEB010000014.1:3882777-3896809 GCA_029783705.1 Chaetodon striatus | reverse complement strand
ATCTAGGCATCAAACAAATTCAAACTGTAGGGACTCAATTTTAGATTAAAATGACATAACAAGAGACATTTTAATTGGACAATTAATCATGTTTTAGAAGTTGATCATATGAATTAAAATGAATATAAATATTTCATAAAAAATATTTTGTATAATATGCAACATAACCTGTAACTATAGCTGATAAATGTAGTGGAGTACCAAGTGCAATATTTCCCTGTGAGGTGTAGAAGAGTAGAAGTACAAAGTAAGAAAGAACACTTACTCAAGTACTGCCCTTAACTACAAATTTGAGGTACTTATACTTTACTCGAGCACCTATTTCATGCCACTAAACACTTCTACTCCTTCTACATTTCAGAGGGAAATATTGTACTATCAGTTTTAATAATTAAAGTACATTTTCCTACTTACATACTTTAACTTTAATGCAAGACTTGTACTTATAATTAAGCATATTCACAGTACAGTATTGGTACTTTTCTTATGTAAATGACTGGAACTCCTCCGTACTGTAAGCACACATACTGTACACAATACTGTACTGTTAAAAGTGGGATTAATCCGGGCGTAACTCAGTCTCCTCCAAAAACATATTTATACACTAACAACTAATAAATTCTGAGTGTTTCTGAGATGAACCAGACAGCAGAAATATTACTGCAACTTTCCACGTCTCCTCAGCACTTCCACGCTTTAATAACCGAGAGTATTCAGGTGAGCAGTTCTATCTGCGCTCTGAAAACATGGAAAAGTTTTCTGCCACCTCATTTTCATTTAAAAGAAAAACTTGTTAAATTAATCCAAAACTGGAAACTGGTGCTACTCTTGAGACGTTGCAGGCAGTCCACACTGAGGGGGGAATGGATGCCAGCTTTAACGCTGGGTGTGTGTTCTGGCTCGCTCCTGTTTGGTTCTGCAGCGCGAGACACCTCAAGGGTTTGCAGAGGACTGCAGTTTGTTTTGGAGCGAGGTCTAAAGAGAGAAGAATAATCTACTTTCCATGTCCGACTTACAGCAGGAGAAAAAAAAAACAAAAAAAAACAAGAAACCTGCTCATCACATCACTTTTAGATCTTTCTCTTTTGTCTCTTCTGTCTTTGATGTGTCTGCGTCTGTGCGCCCACATGCATTCATAAATTAATATTCAACGAGCGCTCTGTCGTGCTCCAGCTCATTCAACAAAAAGATGCATTCTTTGTGAGTGAGCAGGAGGGTGAGCAGGGGTGAGGGTTTTGCCACCCCACGGGCCGCGAGCACTACTCTAAATAAAACTACACCCTCCTCCTCCTCCTCCTCTCTCCTTCATCCTCTATCCACTTTGACTGGCGCAAGACCCGACAACTCACAGCCACTCAGTGAAATGTGCATCCACATAAACGCACTTTCAGGCACACATATATGAAAATCCACCGGCCTGCCTCTGGGGACCATTAAGGGAAAGTCAAGCTTGGCAACAAATGGTGAAGGGGTTTCCGGGTGGGGCAAGACGTGCAACAACAAAGAGAGTTATGCCAGGCTGAGTCACGAACCCAGAGGGGCGCGTGCAGTGCCATGGGCACCTGTCACGGATCAGTGGCTGAGCGGTCTGGACAACGCCCCCTGGATGTCTCTGTCATCCCCTCCGTGCATATGTTTGACAACATGCTGTAATCATCTCAGAGAACATCAGACATATCGAGCAGCTAGCGATGATTAACGTGATTAGCATGTGTTGATCGCTCCAATTAGGCTTCTCTCCAGACTCCAAGTCTCAGCAAGAAGATTAACTCAAGTGCTTTTCGACTGTTTGATCTTTTTTTTCCACTCATTATTTTTTATTTTCCAGTTGATTCATTCTCTCATATAGAAATCAGGCAGACCGATTTTGTCAGCTCGTTTTCATGTTTTCACTTCATTTTTAATGTCCAAAGAATGCTGATTTGTGTGCCACGTTACCTTGAGTTCGTGAAGAAAACTTTGTTTTTCGTGCACGCCTCGATGCTGGACGAGGAATCCAAAAACAGAACAAGTTCTTGATGATCTTAAATAAAGGGGGTCGCATTTAACAACAGCAAAACTATATCATGACATCTGTTTACAAACTCTGACACAACTCATGCAGTATAATCCAAGTCTCATTCATCCAGTCGTATGCTCAGTGCTCCCGGTACACATGCATTTTCTCATGCATAAACAGTTTCAGGCATGGACGAGTAGCGCGCCTGGGCAAGTGTGTTTCAACTCTGCTGAATGGAGTGCACAGACAGAGTTTAAACGCACACGCTTACTCAGGCGCACTGCTCGTATGCACAGGTGTTTTAAATAGTAATATTTTACCGAAAATGCATGTGTTTAGGAAGTGCTGAGCATACGGCTGGATAAATGAGACCTGGAGGATGTTTTGATGTAGTTTTGCTGTTGTTGAAAAGAAAGAGACTGACAAGGGCCCAGCAACAAGTGCCTCCACAAAGCAGCTCTCAACAACACAAGCATTTCAACAGGCTACACAATATGAAAAAGATTCAAGAAAAAAGTTCATCTGTGTGTGTTTCCTTCAAATATTTTAAAATCACAAAGATAAGATCTGCACTCTTTCATTAGAAAAAATATCCCAGCTTTAATAGTGGAGCGTATCTACAGTACAAACTTCGTCCGTGAACTATGAGAACAAAAACAAAATAATCATTCATTAATCATAAACAAGGTAAAATGTTCAGTTAATTGTGATATTGATTTGAGGTTGTGTTGCCCAGCCCTAATACAAATAATCATTTTATGGGTGAAGTATTCCTTTAATAAGAGACAGTAGCTGCTTTTACACAGTCTGTTCAGAGCCCGGGAGAGTTGCTCAGTTATTATGCCTCGCCATTTTGTAAAATGTACGAACACGTAATAGTGAAGAGGGCTGTTCTGCCTTTCAGCCAGTAACAAAGGTAGCAACAGAGCTGAATCAACATCTGTATACAAAGTGTGAGCCAGCTGGGCGGCATGGGTGTGACATTTTGACGATGTACTGCATGTGAAATACACCACAGGGAGATTTAAAAGGCAGCTAACTGCAGTTAGCAGCTAACTCAAAGAAGATCAGTAACGGAAAATGTCTGCAAACCAGGGAGACAATGAGGTCTGGGAGCTCCTTACCCTCGGATTGGAGGACGAGATCTTTGATTAACTACCCTATTACAGGGATTATAAAGGATTGTTATTGCCATGGTATTATGTCACACTGGAGGCAGACACTGTTGTGTTTTACGTCACGCCTCCTTTGTTTCTTTTTTATTGTGTTTACATGTTTGACTTATTTTTGACCTGACCTGAAGGGGTTAAAACAGTGCCCAGTTATTTACTGTCCAACATGATCATCCTGATGAAAAAAAAAGTGAAACAACGCTAACACACTTCTACAGCTCATAAACTTAAGTCGAGGATTTGTGGCGGTCTAATTTTGGAAACCCAGCCTGGTACCTACTAACCTGATTCATGGAAGTGCTGTTTCATCGTACTGCTATTCAGGGCAGTGACACGTTCAAACCTCATACACAATGGATGTTGGCTTTACTTCTGTTTAGCATTTTTAGTGGCAGGGTTTATTTTTAGAGCACATGTTGCTCTTGTGACTGTATCAGTCCCAAACATAAGGCTTGTAACCATGTTTATTTACCAAAGTACTGTACTGAAGTACAAATTTGAGGTACCTGAGTCTTTTCTTGTCATGCCACGATCTACATTCATCTGAAAACTTAAGTAACTAGTTACTTTGCAAATTATTTTTTGCATAGAAAACATACAAAGCTTTTATAAAAGATGTTTTGTTAATAATCAAATTAAAACTAAAAACTACTTCAGAACTTAAGTTTAGTGGGTCATGACGATGGCAGCCTGTTTCTAAGCAGATTTAATATTCCCGGGTTTTGAGTCCAGTTCGTGACCCGTCATATTATCTGTAACTGGAGCAGAGACAAGAATTTGCATCACTCGTCTTCTTTTCAGAATCCAATTTAAGATCCTTTTACTTGTCTATAAATCTTTTCATGGATTTGTCTCTTGGCTTTGGGGTTGATCTGCGGCTGAAATACGTCCCAGATCTTCAGCTTCTCTCTGTCCCGGCGACTCAGACTAAAAAGGCAAGCTGACTTTTGCACCCGTGGACATGAACTCTGCGATAATCTCCCTCTGGATCTGACGACAGCAGCTACATCCACTCAGGCTTTTAAGTGCCCACTCTGGACTCACCTCCTGTCCTTGCCTTAAAGCCACTTATTATTCACCTAATACTACTTACACTTCTACTACTGCTTCCTCTGTCCTCTTATACTTGACTGAGATTAGCACGGAAACCTCGTTCATCTAAGGATCGAGCTACAGGTTCATCATCTTTCCTTGATCTCCTTGGATGTAAATGTTTTCAATGGCCTTTAGTTGTTTGTAGTGGTTTTAATCTTTTAGTATTTTATAATCTTTCTTTACATATGTAATTGTTCTTACCGGTGTTTTTCTGTTTTATATTTGTGTACTTTTTATTTTGCTCTATATCTGCATGTCACTCTTTTGTTTTGCACTGCACTTTGGTCAACTGTAAGTAAACTCAATTTGATTTGATCTCTTTTGATTTTAAAAAATATATTACTTCATGTATTTGCTCACTATGCATTTATTCTAATGGCCTTACTCTTATTTTACAAAAAAAAAGCACATGTTAAATTAATGTTTTCACAATTATTTTACATTAAATGTCCAGAAACCACATGAAAAATCACATTCTTTATTTAAAAGTATCATTATGGTTGTAATTATTATTTTATTTTTAATATTAATAGTAAAAAGGAGAAGTTGTAGTGATATTTAAAGTGTTTTGGGGTGGAAAATATGGTGGGGCGACGAGTAATTTGGGCAATACAAAGCCAGACAATGACACAATTTTACATAATGTGCTATTTCCAGTAATGGAGAAAGTATTCAGGTCCTTTACTCAGGTAAAAGTAGTAATACCACACTGTTAAAATACTCAGATACAAGTAAAAATCACACATTGATGATGTTAGTTGAATACAAGGATGTAACTATGTATAATCAGGAAAATGTACTGAAAAGAAGTACCGCATTATTAAAATATTTATATAGAAAAGTCTTCACATTTTTTGAAGCTCAACCATTAAATGTTTTTTTTTGCACTCACTTCAGCTCATGTTTTGTGTGCAAAATCTTAATTTGTAAAGTAACTTAAGCTGTCAGATAAAGAACTAGTACCTAAAATCTGCACTGACATACCACATTTGAGAATATTTACTAGGGTTGCAGCGGTACACAGGTTTTGAGGTACCCCATGATATGAAAACTGATGGTTATCATAACCTGTGCAATTGCTTATCTCTGTAACTGGACAGAAAATACTATCATTATTTATACTATTTACACATAAAATAATTTTCCAACTTTCAATTATAGTAACAAAACGTTTCTTTCCAACCAAACATAACTTTTCATTTTCATTCTTTAAGAGTCAGTCTGGCTGACGATAATAATCCTGTCATACTGTGATACTGTCATATTTCACAGAGTACCGTGAAAGTCTCATACAGTTGCAACCCTGATATTTCCTCAGCTACACTCCACCAATGCAAACTTCACATTTACCTCACAGTTAAACACAGGTGATAATCTGGTGATAATCTACATGGACACATACCTGCTCTCCTCATTGTGATGCTAATCCGTTGGTATTAGCTGCTGTCAGTTTGGGTAACGTTTGCCGTGTTTAGCATCGTTTTACCGTGTTGTCTGCTGCTGTGATCCTCTCAGAAACATGTTTGAGGTCCTGGCAGCCTGTATTGATCAGGCACCGTCCACTCCGAGTACACCGGAAGCATAAATAAAAAACCGTCTTCTCGGACAAGCTAGCAGTTAGCATAGAGCAGTTAGCCATTTTGTTTCTGGAGAAACACCCGACTTTAAAACTTTAACTTTAAACTTTAGAACTTTTTACCGGTGCTTTAGTTAATATCAACATCCCACCGAGGTGTTTCATCTCAGGGTTTTCCTCGGAAGGCAGACTTAAAAATTTATGCTGCAGCAGTTAAAACCGGGTTATTAGCCTCAGGCTGACAACTACGAGCTGAATGACGACATTAATTGGCAAACAGCCAATCACATGACAGCTAGGCAACAGCCAATCAGATGGCAGCTGGGCAACAGCCAATCAGATGGCAGCTGTGTTTTCTCACTTTAACATTGAAACTGTTGTGGCTCATATTATGAAGGCCTGTGTATTCAATTATTTTGGATGGATTTGGGATATTTCTTTAACATGCTGACCAGTTAAATTATTAATTTATAAAGAACAAACATTATATTTTTATAAGAATGACACTGATTGCAAAAAAGAAAAAAAACAACTGTTTTGTTTGAACTTCCTTAGTTTATACGGAAAATTGCACACTCACAAATGCAGTAATTGAAGAACAGCAAAGTGATGAAAATTAAATGCAGATTAAATATTTTTCTGTAGTGTCTTCATTGCTTGTTAAACAATATCCATATGTATATTGATGTTCTCTTGTCTTTTTGTTTTCTTTCCCAAGTGTATACCTGTCTTTGTTTCAAATAAAATTGTTTGAATTGAACACAACCATATTAAAAAAAAAAAAAAATTGCAGCTAGGCAGCAGCCACTCACTTCGCTTTTGTCACCAGCAGCTTTGGACAAGTTTTCCTACCCTCAGGGTACTCAACATCGTGAGCCAAGTGAATTTAAAACACCAGTTTAAAAGTATTGTATCTGGGCACTATAACGATAGACAACAGCAGCAACTGAGGATTTTTATATGTCATGTATTAATCTAGAATTATATTCATTTCTAAATTAATCAGTAGCAGGAAACTCATCGCAAGAGATTTTCCACATTTTTCGTTCTTATGTGCACGTTAATAATATTCTTTTACTATAAAAAAACAAAATGAGTCTCACCTGATTAAACTGGTAGATGTGGTATTAGTATTAATATCATTTTAAATGACAGTATTAGTGGTGGCGTTGGTCATACAGTGGTAGTGGTACTGGGAGTAGTATTACTAATATTGTTATTATTGGTAGATGTGGTGGTAGCAGGCACAAATACCCCGGATAGAAGATTCACATGTAGTTTAAATTAAAGTAGCTGAAGCGTATACAGATCATTTTTACCCACAATATATATCCACACCCACACACACACACACACACACACACACACACACAGATCCTCTCTAGCTGCACTGGACCGTATCGCAGAGTGAAATTACAATACCAAAGACTGAACAAGCTGCTTTAATGTTCTTATGGAAAGAGAAGATCTTCAGGAGCAGCTACTCCTCCATTTTAGTTATTTTTTTTCTCTAAGATGAGTCCAAGACATTTTCTCATGAAGAATAACACCTAAAATTTAGTTTTTGGAGCTGCGTCACCTAATAAAATATGATTAATGTACAAAACAAAAGGTTTAAATTAGATAAAGTGTATCAGCTGTGTACACGTGCAGTATAGAAACACAGGGATTGATAGTGACCTCGTCTCCTGGTGGCAGCAAATCTGTTAAAAATGAAATGGAGTGGAAACTGATGGGTCACAGCGTGTTCAGGCTGTGTCTCCACATACTTCAGAGACCGTTTTGGCCTCTGATGCCGCGTGAAGCAATTTCAAATTTAAAGGCTTTTCAACACTTCCACAAAACGTCCTGCCTCTAAACTATAATAAAATTTGATGTGTTTCCTGTAAAAATGGATAATATCGAACATGTGCTGGTGGTTAAAGTGCTTCATTTGGTCGCTGCTGGAATGTGTTGATATGAGCAGAGGAGCAGACAGTGGGAATAAAGAACTGTATTTAAAGGGTGTTTTTCAACCTGGGCTCTACTTTCCCATGTTTTTGTGTCTAAGTGACTAATGGGAACGACAATTTTTGAAACTGGTCCAGCATGGAGCGGGAGAGCTGTGGATGACAGCGGCAAAGCAGCAAACAGGCTGCAATATAAACACTCACAGCACGTTCTCACCGTCAGTTTACATCCACAGAAGTGTTTGTTTTTGCCACTGACATGTACAGATTATTTTTCTACGTGTCAGACAACATTATGGAAAGTATCTCTACAGTGATAGACCTTTTCTATAAAGTGTTAGATAATTTTGTTTAACCAGAAACAGACCCAAATTTGCTAGCGCCAAACCCACCAGACTCCATTTTAATGAACGGTAATTTTATCATCGTAAAACACTCTTAATTCAAAGTTGACAGAAACAAAACAACAACTCAAAAAGGCCATCTTGGTTCGTCTTATCGCTCTTCCAACAATCACCGACTCAAGTTTGGTTGAAACAACCCCCTAACTCACCCAGTGAGATGTGAAAATATGTTGGTTCTAAAATTACTGTTTATATAAATGAAGTTTGGTGAAATTAGTGGAGGCGGTTTTGGGGCTGTTTCTGGTTTAGAAGAAAGGATCCTACTCTTTAACATAAAGGTCAGTCTCTCAAGGGATCCTTTCCATACTGCTGTCAGGCTCTTAAAATATTAATCTCACCCTGTCAGTGGCAAAAACAAACGCTTTTAGCTGACGTACATTGACTGTTTTACGGCTGCTGACTGCAGCGCTTACAGTTGTTCCCATAACTCACCTAGACACAGAAACACAGACCCTTTATTTGGGCCAACAAACCTCCTCACATCTCTCAGGGTTACCTACAGAAAACTATGTTTGAAGGGGGTCTTGGACTCCCTGTCTTTCGACATTATTTTTGAGCCTGTAACACAAGCGTGGGTTTTCTGGAACCACGTCTCAGGGAATGCTTTTGGGCCCAAATGGCCTGAGATTGAGTCCTATGATACACTATCATCTACTGGGGCCTCTTTAAAAGCCTTTCTGTTCTCAAACATAAAACCAACTATCAAACAATTTAAGAATCACTTTATTTTGTGCAATTTTAAGGCAGATCAAGAGCATGTTGGGTCTCTCTGGACCATCAGTCTATGCCCCTATCTGTCAGAACCCCTCTTTTCGGCCTGGCATGATGGACATTGTGTTCGCACAATGAGCAGATAGGGTCCTTTCCATAATTAAAGATCTTTACATCAATAAACGATTTGCATCTTTTGCCAAACTCCAGGCAAAATTCAATCTCCCTCCTGGTCACTTTATTCATTACCTCCAAATTAGAAATCTGGTTAGACAGCTACCTAATTTTCACACTGCCCACACAGCACGACTTTAATGACCTGATGACTAAAGCTCCCACATCCAAGCATTTGATCTCACATTTTGTGCATCTCTTTACTCGCAACCCCTTCTCTACAGTGTTACAGAGGATTAAAACATTTTCCATTAATGCTAGACATCAGCTTATTCAGTTTAAAGTCATTCATTGCTTGCATTTCCCCAAGGCCAAATTTAACAGAATGTATCCGTCTTTGTCTGCTATATGTGACAAGTATAAATCAGGTGTGGGGACCTTGGGTTCTTGGGTCTTGCCCTAAACTCAGGAATTTCTGGGTGGACATTTTTTAATTGTATAGAAACATACACCGATCAGCCAAAACATTAAAACCACTGACTGGTGAAGTGAATAACACTGATCATTTTGTCACAATGCAATGTTCTTCTGAGGAACCTTGGGTCCTGGCATCCATGTGGATGCCACTTGACATGCTACACCCATCCGAACAACATGACAGACCAAGTACACCAATGCACCGTGTCACACCATGAAAACTGCTCAGGAATGGCCTGAGGGACGTGACTAAGAGCTCAAGGTGTCAACCTGGCCTCTAAAATCCCCAGATCCCAATCTGATCAAACATCCATTGGGCATGCCGGTACCTTTCCTCACAACCCGCAGGACTAAAGGATCCATCGACAACGCCTTGGTGCCAGACAACACAGGACACCCCCAGAGGTCCGGTTTCCATGCCTTAACAGGTCAGAGGCCCCATCGTAGATCAGACTTGGCTCTGACCTGTCAAGGCCTGGAGACAGACCTCTGGGGTACCGGTTTGTCCCACAGATGCTTGATCAGATTGAGGTCTTTGCCACGTTTCTTGAGCCATTCCTGAGCAGTGTTTGCGGTGTGGCATGATGCACTGCCTTGCTGGGGGGCTACTGCCATCAGGGGTACTGTTGCAATGAGTAGGGGTACTTGGTCTTTAACAATGTTTAGGTGGGTGGAGTGCCTTGCACCTGAATGCAAGGACCAAAGGTTTCCCTGCAGAACACTGCATTGTAATGAAATGATCAATGTTGTTCACTTCACCTGCCGGTGGTTTAAACGTTCTGGCTGATTGGTGTTTATAACAATCAGTTAGTCCCTGACTGTCTCACTGATACTGGGCTGTTCTGATTACTCTTTGACTCCTTCCCCTGCATCACAGCAAGCTCTTACGTTTGGTGTACTCATAGCATAAAGGGTTATTTTGCAAGAGTAGAATTCTGCCTCCCCTCCTTGCTTTACAAAGTGGCTAAATGATGTGTCTACATCTTGAAGAAATCCAGTGCACTCTGACTCCCTCATCAAGTTTTTCTTTTTTTTTTTAAATCTGGGACCCTTTATTGAGCACATCAAAAGGGTGAGGAGTCAAGCTGACTAACCACATTGGACTATTTTCTTGCATTGGACTGTAGACTGTGCTTCGATCTGCCAGGACACTTTGTCTTCGTTGGACCATCCCTGACCACCCAAGGTCTTTGCCCCATGGATGTTATCGCTCTGTCTCAACCTTCCTGTGGACACATTATGAACTTGTGTAGGATTGTACGTTTTTTTCTCTCTTCCTCTTCTGTCTTCATCTTTTTTTCTGTTCTGTATTTCTAATGTCCATGTTTTTACATTGTTAAAGTGTTAAAAACTCAGAAAATAAAATCTATTTTAACAAAAAGACGCAAAAACATAGAAGAGTAGGGTCCAGGTTGAACAATACCAAACTAACCCTTTAGGCATTATTTTGAGGTTCATGTACTACACCTGGGTATGTCCATTTTAACATACTTTATACTTTTATTCCACTACATTCAGAGCAAAATATTGTACTTTTTACTCGACTACAGTTGTCTGACAGCTTTAGTGACTTAACAGATGAAGATTTTACATGGACAACGTGATTGTATTTAAATTATGATGCATGTGTTCCATGCAAAAGTCATTATAGATTATAAGAGAGTCACCAATGAGCGAGCTATGCTGTCGATGTTGAGGTATTTTAGACTGCACCAAAGTTGTGGACCAACCCACCGAGCGAAACGAGTAAAAATGTGTTTGTGTTTGTTGCGGCCTCCGTTCAGCTCCTCCGCTGCTGCTCGCTGAGCTTCATCAGGGCCATTTGTGCCGTGAAGTGTTAGCAAAATAGCATTTTTGTGAAAGCAAACCCTCAAAGCTCTTTTGTTGTGCTCACATTAAAAGTCCTTAACATAACAGGATGCTAACAAACAGGTGCTTTAAACTCAGAGTGTTGAATATAAAACCTTGGAGAGAAGTCTGAGAGGTCACAGTCTTTGTCTCCCTGTGACATAAACAGTACTTTGGGCACAACAATTTAGACTAATGACACGACAGCAAACTGCTTCATTAAATGTTCTTCCTTTCCCCCCTCTGACCTCATCGGTGAAAAACATCAAACATTTAACAATGATTAATAATGAATTTATACTAAAAATACGCCCTGAAGTTGAAGCTTCATTCGTAATCCATGACTTCCAACTCGGTAATGATATCATAGAGGCTTTCAGCGTTCAGTAAGTGAATCGGCTCTGAATCTGCATCAAGTAAACATGTCATCATCTTGTATCCTGAACCCTTTTTCTACTTTTGACCTTCGCTGGTAATGTCAGCTGGTGGGAGGTCGTTTTTTTTTAAGGCTTTTATGCTGCGCTTGAATAGAGATTATGTTAATCCTGAAGGTGAAATGAACCTTGCAGTGTCAAATTACTGGTGAGCTGAATTATAACCCGACTCTGTCTCTCCTCCTCTTGAGGGTCCTGTGGGGGTTTTACACTTTAAATTACCAAGAAACACATTTGCTTTCATCTCCTAAATCTACTTAATCGTGTTTACTGTGCAGTGTTTATATTACCTTCAGAGTGCCGCAGTGCCATTAATGAATACACCTCTCAGAGTACACAGAATCTTTTCTATCTTAAACCTCTTCATACAGTATTTGTGTAAATTACAGCAGTTATTGGTAACAAGACTCATACAGTGAAAATATGAATTAAACATGAATTGGATGAAGGACAGGAGTTAAATACCTCCTCTCTCTGCTGAAAACAACGGTATAAAGGACCACTGCACTATACTGTAAATGCTGTGCTTAAACTCTCCATTTTAGTCGCCAAAAATCTGTTTTTAAAATTCACACTAACAACATATTGTATTTTTCTCATCACGTTATTGTTTGATAATATGATATTGGTCTTATTCATGTTTTAAGACAGCCCTCAAGTTTTTTTTTAGGATGCAATCTTTTTATATATGACGATTCTATGTAGCCCAGTCGATGGCAAAAGTTTGGCAGATTTGACCACTGCAGACCAGTGTTCAGTCGGTGTTTTGTAGCAACCTGTCTGCATTTTTCCACTGACTTTTTAGGCTCCAAATGTCCAGAAATTCTTTGTTTTCTTCTTTAGATTATTTTTATGTCGTTTTTTGCCTCTATTGGATAGGACAAAGTGAAATGGGGAGAGAAAGAGTGGGGAATGACACGCAACAGAGGGCCAAAAGCTTGCAGCCGCTGCAGCAGGGCGCCACCTACGCTACCGACGCCCTTAAATGTCCAAAAGTTTTGCAGCAACTCATCCGTGTTTTTCAAGTCGTGTTAGGGGCTGAAAATGGGGGTGTTTTGTAGCAATCAGTCAATGTTTTTCTGGCGGTTTTTAGGCTTCCAGTGTGCGTGTTTTCTAGAAACCTATTGGTGATTTTCCAGCAGCTTTTTTCAGGCACAAAATGTAGGTGTGTTGTTTTGACCAATTGGTGTTTTTTGGCTTTCTCGTGGTTCTTAGGCTTCAAATGTGGGTGTTTGTAGTGACATGTTTTTTTTTTTTACATCAGCTTTTTAGGCTCAAAACATTGTTGTTTTGTAGGAACCCATCTTTGATTTTTAGTCGCTTTTTGGGCTCCAAATCTGGGTTGTTCTTTAGCTGCCCATTGGAGATCTTCTGACTTTTTAAATACAAAAAGCCAGTGTTTTGTAGTGGCCTCTAGGTGTGTTTCAAGCTGCTTTGTAGCAACTCGTCTGTCTTTTTTCCAGCAGCTTTCTAGGCTTCAAATGTAGGTGTTGTGTAGTGTCCCATTCCTGTGTTTCACACCTTCATATTTTTATTGACCCCTGTGTGATTTTTCAGCTGCTTTTTAGGCTCAAAGAGTGGGTTTGAAGCCACACGGGTAGGGGGAAAGTGCCATGAAAAGTAGTTGTTTTTCTTACTGAGACAACACTGCATTTCCTGTTGGGATACTGGCATGAAAAGTGGTTGTTCTTTTACTAAAACATTGCTGCTTTTCCTGCCGTGATTGTGCCCCCAAAGCAGGTATTTTAAGCCACAACTTATCTTTTCCTAACCATAGGCAAGTAGGTTTTTGTGCCTAACCCTAACCACATATTAACAATAGCATTGTTCAAATAAAAAGTTCAACGTATCTGCTGCATAAAAACCTGCAAATGTAACCTGCCAACACTCCTCTAGCGGTTGAGTTTTTTATGTTTGCATTTTTGTTTAAATCAGATCTTGCAACTTGTTTTACAGCTGAAATAATGAGTTGGTAAATCCATTTGTGTATCATCAGAAAATTAATCTGCAGCCATTTTGATAATCAGTTAACCACGCCGGTCATTTTTAAAATAAAAATGCCACAAAACCTTTGGCTCCATCTTCAAGAAAAGTCATTTGATGCTTATGCACATACCCACATGGCTTGAACCAGAGAAAGAAAATCATTACCTCCTAATTATGAATTCTACTTTTCATATTTCTGACTTTCGATCTCATTATAATGAGATCAGGAAAAGGTTAAGGTGGTCATCAACATTCCTGTTTGAGAAG
>JAPZEB010000014.1:3857510-3868262 GCA_029783705.1 Chaetodon striatus | reverse complement strand
AAATCTTTGAGGTGTGTGTTGCTGTGGCTCTATGACATGAGTGTGGTTGAAAAACGGCTTCAATTAAATGTTCCTTTATAAGTTACTGCCTCGCTGCTGTATGACAAATGCTATGATGTAAACTTACAGTGAGCTTCCCCTGTTTGACAGACCGGCAGCTGCCACTGATGTGTAGCATGCTACGGTAGTGACGTGTGTCATGTGATATTACATTACGTTAGCATCAACCAGCTGAACCATGACGTTTTCTTTTTAAACCTAACCACATGCTCTTGTTGCCTAAACTCAGGAGAAATAACCTAAAAACAAAGTCGTTCACCTCTGTTGTGAGTTCATTTTGAAAAAGACTGGACTCCTCCATTCCCACCCTCTCTATGCAGACTTTCTCTCACATTTTGGGTTTACGTGACCCTTAAACTTCATTTTACTTAAGACCTGTTGTCCTCGCTCAAGTCTTAGTCTTGTTTCAAAATGCACATACTTTTTTTTTTTGCCCTAAAGAACAAACAAACGTGGTTAGGTTTAGGAAAAACACAACAGGGTTTGGCTTTGTACTCTTACAGAATGTGAGCACTGCTCTCCTGGGTGAAAGTTATTTGTTAATCTTCTTGGCCCGCCACGTTTCACCCTGCAGCCGGGTGCGTCTCATACCGCTGCTAAAGGGTGCCTCAGTGCATTGGTATCTGATGCCGAGGGACACGAACCAGTACAGAGTTTGGTGGCACAGTAATATTTTCTTCAGGCGACTGGGCAGGTCTGTTTGCTGTTTGCTGCTGAGCAGGTAGCGTCGTGGCTTTTTACAGCTTCTTCTGTGACAGCTGCTGCTGCTGAAAGTGACGCAATGAAATCCATGAGAGTGAAGCAAAAAATTAAAGTAACAGGTCAGAAACCAAAACAAAGAAACTACAACTGTATTACTATCATTCTGTGTGGGCCTGTCAGCACAAGCAATGCCTTTCATGTTGGACTTTGATCTATTGATTTATTGTTAATCATAAACACATATCGATCGTAGTGGCTTTAACCTCTCCAAGGCTCCGCAGACCTACATGACGTGTTCTCATGCTCACTCACGCTGCTTCATTTCAAGACGAAAAATTGGGAATCACAGGTGTAAATTATTTTTTAAATGAAAAATATTCTCAGCTCAAATATGAAGATTTTCACATTTGTCTTGTTTTATATCTTTGTAAGTTGAATGTATTTGATTTTTGGACAGTTGGTCGGACAAAAGAGTTTGAAGACTTCTCCTCGGACTCGGGGAAGTTGTGTATTTTTCCACATCATTGTCCAACATTTTGTTGGCTTTAGTGAGTGGCCATCCTGGCTCTGATTTTGCGGCGCCGAGGGACTTCCATCCTCCCTGGCACTCCTCCTCCTGCTCGTTTGAATCCAAAATTAATATTTTACACAACACATCGTACTATCAGATGTGATATTCTGCTCACATGCAGGAGGAGGGATGGCTGGCGTCTCATATCCATATCGCCGAGGCTTTGAGTGCACAAAACGCTTTATGCACACTGCGCTAAAGCTTTCTTTAGACCCAGTGACGTGCAAAGAGGCATTATTCAGAAGATGCTTTAATCCAAGGTGACAGTGCCCTCCCCTGAGTGTGCCATCTCGTGAAGTGTCAGTAGTGGCATCAAGGCGACCATGGCAAACTGGGTTATGTGGTTAGGAGTCGACTCATTAGTATGCTCCATGTAGGACACAGTGTACCTAAACTACTGTATACACACCTGTCTATAAGGCCAACAGTCAGGTACAGAGGTATATCATTTAATCAGCGTGGCAGGTGTCATGCATGCTTCAGTGGAATTTGTTTTGGGCTTGATGTGGATTTTCTGAAAGGCCACCTGGGTTTGTGTAAGACGGTAATCCCTTTTTTTCCTGCAGCTGGAGGAGTTCACCATCGAGCAGACTGTAGTTCACCCCCTCCTCCCCTTCCTCCTCCTCCTCCTCATCTAATCTGAAATGCAATTTATCTTCAATCCAGACATGTCACATCCCCTTTAAACTCTATACATACCCACCGAATGCCGGCTGTGTTTGTGTGCAGAGGGTCACTCCAGATGCTTGTTCGCTGACAAAGCAGGCGTTCACTGCATGTTGGGGTGTCGCACATTTATGTGATGAACATGCACCCTGTCCCCTTTAGAGGTCCAGCAGATAAATGTGCTATTCTCTCCACATGAGTGCTTTCGGTGATGAGAACGTGTAACCTACAGACTCCCTGCGAGATGAGTTCTCAGACTTGGGTGGGAGGAAGGAGCGAGGTTAAAGGTGTCTGTTCTTATTCTGCTTAACGAAAGGATAATATGTAAGGGACTGAAATCAATACAACAATCAATAATCAGTTTTAGTCATTTAAATATGACCAGATTCAAATGTACGTTACATTTGTATGTTTCATGATGCAGTGACGTTAACTATAGGCTGCCTTTGTCATCAGGAGGTGGAGAGGGTGGTGGATGGCGTGACACCTACAAGAGATGGCTGCCAAGCTGCAGACCACTACTTGAGACCAACAGAGAAATAAAAGGGTTGTGATTTGGTGAGTCATTGCTGTGTTCCCAGCAGCTTTTGGGTACCAAACATGTGTTTAATAGCAACCCATTGGTGTTTTTCCAGTTGGAATAGTGAAATGAAAAAGTTGTATTTTATTGAGACATAGCTGCCCTTCCTTCCTCTCAAGATAGAGGCCCCCAAAGTGGTTGCTGTTTCCAAGGCACGGGTGCTTTTCCCGTCAGGACAGTGTCATGAAAAGTGGTTGTATTTTATTGGGACCTTGCTGCTTTTCCACCTGAGATAATGGCCCTCAAAGCGATTGTTTTTCAAAGACATTGGCGCCTTTCCTGCCAGAACAGTTCCACAAAAAGCAGTGACATTGCTGCTTTTGCTGCCAGGATAGTGCCATGAAAAGCAATTGTTTTTTTGCGAGACATTGCTGCTTTTCCACCCGAGACAGTGGCCCAAAAAGCGGTTGTTTTTTCCCCGTCACCCATGCTTTTCCTGTCGGGAAAGCAGCTGTTTCTCATCAAGACATTGCTGCTTCTCCTCTCCAAGATAATGGCCAGAAAAGGAGTTGTTTTTCAAAAAACATTGGTGCTTTTTCTGCCAGAAAAGTCCAACAAAAGCAATTGTTTTTTATCAAGACATTGCTGCTCTTGCTGCCAGGACAGAGCCAGGAAATACATTGCTGCTTTTTTTGCTAGAACATCTCCACAAAAAGCAGGGATGTTTTACTGTATGTTTGCCACCAGGACAGTGCCAGGAAATGAGGTTGTGATTTTTGGAGACACTGTTGCTTTTACACCTGGCATAGTGGCCCAAAAAGTGTTTGTTTTTTTGAAGACATCACTGCTTTTCCTGCCGGGACAGTGCCATGAAAAGCAGTGGTGTTTTATTGAGACATCGGTGCTTTTGCTGCTATGACAGTGCCAGGAAAAGCAGTCGCAGTTCTCGAGACATTACGGCTTTCCTCCTAAGATAATGGTCCAAAAAGCATTTGTTTATTCCAAGACATATATGCTTTTTTCTGCCAGGACAGTGCCATGAAAAGCGACATTGCTGCTTCTCCTTCCCGAGATCATGGCCCTAAAAAAGGGATTGTTTTTCCAAAAACATTGGTGCTTTTTTTGCCAGAAGAGCGCCAGAAAACGTGGTTGTGATTTCTGGAGACATTGCTGCTTTTCCACTTAAGATTGTGGTCCAAAAACTTGTTGTTTATTCAGAGACATCTGTGCTTTCCCTGCCAGAACATGCCACAAAAAGCTGTTGTTTTTTACCAAGACATTCTTGTCTTTCCTGCCAGGATTCTGCCCCCCAAACTGGGCATCTTCAGCCAAAATATGATCTATTATCAAATAGTTTGTGTGCCTAATCCTAACCACACAGTAACCACAGCGTTGTTGGAATGTAAAGTTTCAACGTGTCCGCCACATAATAACGGACAAACGTAAAATATCTGTGGTTTGTAGAAAGGTTCATTGCCAACATATTTTCTGGTGACTGGAATGCTCCGCTCCAGGTTTCTTAGGTGTGACGATTTGCTGCTTTTCTTCATTTCATGTGAAAATACATTTAATATTTTGGGTTTCAAGCAAAAACACCTCAAGTTCTTGGAACACGTGGTGGAAATTTTATTTATTTATTTGCAATTTTTCTGAAATTTTAACCACAAATCAAGTTAAACAAGAAAATGATCCACTGATAAATCAACGCTGAATGTAATCCTTAACATTTTAAAACATGAAGTTATTTCTTGGGATCTGCAGTTACCAAAGCAACCCCAGCTCAAGGCCTTTACATCAAAGAGTTGACCATATAAAGCTTTACATAGTTATAGAGTTGTGTTTGGTGGCAAAGACTAAGCTCTCTGACGGAGCTCAGAGCAGCGATGCTGAGAGAACTAATCCCCCCCTTAAAGAAACACATACATGAACATAAATCTTATGTGTGATACCAAAAATAAATCACATGAGCAGGAGGAGGAGGAGGAGGAGGAGGAGGGTGGGGTGGTGACAGGAGCTGCAGAGAGAAGTGTCAGGTTATCATGTCTGTGCCGCATGATTATGATTTTATGTTAGCAGTCAGCTGGTCGCTGCAGCTGATGAATGAGTGAATGATTGTGAGCATGAATGAAACAGAGGCAGCCAATCAGCTAATGGAAGTGTAACTTCAGTGCTCTGCTTCGAGCTGAGCAACACTCTGTTCTATTTCTGGAGCTTTTGACTCTATCACACAGACATCATTAGCTGATTGATTTTTGCTCAGTTGGTCGAAAGATAAATGCGTCTGAGACACATTTCCACACTTTTATTTTGCACATAATTCTTTTATCTGTCATTAAATAAGTAGAAATTATTTTTTTTATCCGTGTCACTGAGACTGAGTGAACCCCAGCACCCGGCATGAATATCAATACTGGACAATTCTGCAAATTACATTGAAAACCAAAGGGATTTGTGGCATGCAGTAACAACGTTTTTAAATTCTCGCTTTCTACATTATGTGCAAATAGCAGCTTCAGTGTATTTAAAGGGACAGTTCACTCCAAACTCAAAAACACTTATTTTTCCTCTTACCTGCAGAGCTGTTTATCAGTCTAGATAGTTTTGGTGTGAGCTGCAGAGTGTTGGAGATATCAGCTGTAGAGGTGTCTGCCTTCTCTCCAGTATAATGGAACTAGATGGAACTCAGCTTGTGGTGCTCAAAGTGCCAAAAAATACATTTGAAAAACTCAACATCAATGTCTCTTTCCAGAAATCATGATCCGGTTACTCAAGATAATCACAGACCTTGTTGTGAACAGTTTCATGTAGGAACTATTTTCTTTCTATCAAACTACACCCACCAACTGTATCAACTGGGCAGAAGGAAGTGTGCATCTACTCATGTACAAGAGACTTGTGCTTGTGACACGGCAAGATGTAAACATTAATGGCGTCCTCCTCAGCTTAGCTTTAACATTAGGTGGCTCAGTGTTGCTAGGTGAGCTAGCAGAAGATGCACACTTCCTTCTGCGCAGTGATACAGTTGGCGGGTGTAGTTTGGTAAAAAGATAATAGTTAACACATGAAAATGATCACAGCAAGGTTTGTGGATTTTTTTGAGGAACCAGGTCATGATTTCTGAGAAGAGACATTGCTGTTGAGTAGGGCTGCCTCCAACTCAGAATTTTCCCTGTCGACAAGTAGTTGTCATTTAGGGCTAGACTGATAAACAGCACTTCAGGTAAGAGGAAAAATATGTACCTTTGATTTTGTGGTGAACTGTTCCTTTAAGTGAGGAAATAACTGTAGAATAACTTCTTATCTGTATCATCATATTCACAGCACATGTAGATTTCTATTCCACACTCAAACACACCTCATAGTAAAAGGCAGTATGACAATATAGCTCATTATGCCATGAAGCATTACTCCAGCTGTGTAGCTTTTGTCTGAAGAGTTCTGATTGCTTTACAGTGTTCCTGCATATAAAAAAGACATTCATAAGAGATCACACAGCGTCATCACACAATGCTCTGTAGCTGCTGGATTGTCATTTCCTTCACAAAACTTGAAAGTGCCCTTGTTTTTGTAGCTCAGAATGGTAGCTTAAGCATTTATAAATTCTTGCAAAATGTCATGTCTTGTACTTGTGAATAAATTTTGCTCGTGTAATTGTTATACAGAAACTGACCTCAGTTTTGAATGTCAGCACTTGTGTTCTTTTTTTAACGGTCTGTTCTTTTGTTTAACTTGTGCTGCACAAATGAGCTCTGTAAAGCAAACCAGAAACGGTCTCATTGAGCAGCATGTTCCTATATGAAGCTATACAATCCTACAAACTATCATATGTTGGCATTTTTTCTGAAATGTTAGGAGGGATGAGGCTTCTGTTGTTCTCATGTGCATCACATTGATTGATTCAATCTCTCATTCATAAATGTCAGCACAGAGGTGTGCACGGTGATCGACGGTAGCATACATGTCAACAAATGTAAGTGGAAAACCAGGCTGAGGGTTCAGTTTATATTCATCATGGTGTCTCTACATTTCATTGCAGTGTTTTGCAAACGCATTCCATGAATGTACATCGTGGTTTATTGGCACAGTCTAAAAGAGCGTCGATAAAATCTGAATCAAAGGCACAACTTGATTATTATGCAGCGATGCTGCCCTTTTACTGATAGACTGCCATGTGCTGGAAAAACAAACAAGTTACAGCTCGTATTATTGACAGTACAAAGTGCTGTGGAATTCTAAAATGATGTCGATGCACTCAGATTTGTATCTACAAAAGAGTATAAACATGAAACTGCTAAAGACTAATACCATAATACCCAAAAAATACGATGATCATGACTTACAGACTGATTATTTCTCCATTAGAGAAGCACTTGTTACTGGCAGTATTCAGAAGGGAATTCATCTCCTTTGTTTTTTTATTGGTTTACCTCACGTTTTCTCCAAAACCAAGCTGATGTTTGTTGTATTTGTATTATGGCTGTCAAGCAATTAAATAAATGAATCTGATTAATTACATGCTCTGTGGTTAATTAAAGTGTTTTTTTAAAAAATCCAATTCAAATGAATTTTGGCAGATGTGTCGTAGCAGAGCTGTTTGATCTTTCTCTGCAGAGAGGCACAGCCTTTAAAAGCCAACAGGAGAATTTCTGAAAATGTAATGTGGTAAGAAGATTCAGTGACAGTGACAGCAGCACTACTTTGATCATTAGGCATTACATAATCATGTAATTGTTTGTCTTGGATAAGATAAAGGATTCTATACAGACACATAACATAATCAATCCAATGCCTCCTCCTTTAATAACTGCAGGTTTATAGACACCAAAGACGGTTTGCTCAGCTTCTGACAATAGGCATGATGAGAAAAGTTTTAATGGATTACAATTGGATGGATCTTCTGTCTAAGTCTAACTCCACACTAATCTGCACACTGAGTGACAATTGTACCTGTAGAATAGAGAATATAGAGAACCATCATTAGCATCTATTATGCTTTACACTATGTGGAGATGTCCATGCATTAATAAGCTATGTTAACGTATCAGAGGATTGACGAGAACTAAAAGAAATGGCCAAGAAAAAAACAAGGTTTGAGCTGCATATTAAAAACCTGTCCTTTGTTTGTGCTCTCCAGTGTGGTAGTCAGGAAAAAAAGTAAAGTGCAGCAAGAAAGGACTCACACAGGGGAGATTCAAACTCAAGTCTGGATTTTAAATGCCTCTATTTGATGCATTGCAGGGCTGTACTACTGACAGCGAACGAGGCATGCATGGTGAGTCAGTCACCCTATGAGTGGATCACTCAAGGGCACCTAGTCAGTCTTCTCAGGCTTGAATAAACACACATGAAGCCAATTACAGTTTCTCCCATGTGAATACAGATGTGACTATCTCATTGTCTTTCTGTTGCAGTGAGTCCCATCCCACTATCCAGTCACCAGAGGAAATGTTGGCATCGTATGTTTCTGCAAACCACAGATATGTAACATTTGTATGTTATGTTGCAGATAAGTTGAAACTTTACATTTATTTTGGTTTCAACTACACTGTGGTCAACGTTACGTCAAGACATAAAAAACACTTGGTCGTGGTTAGAAACTGAGACACCGTGATGGCTCCTGTGTGCTGGGAAAGAAAGCCTCCAACATGTCCTCAGCAGCTGTCCCAAAGCCTTGGCCAATGATCGTCACCGCTGGCGTCACGACCAGGTGCTCAAGGCAGTTGCAGAATCGGTCACCACAGCCATTAAGTACAGCAAACACCACCCCAGAAAGAAACCCATCTCTTTCCTCAAGGCTGGAGAGAAGCCCACTCATGACCACAGACAAGACTGTGCTGACTGTCCACAGCCCCGGACTGGCAGCTGAGAACTCAAGTTCCCTGATCACATCACACACATGAGACTACGCCCAGACTTGATCATCTTCCCTGATTCCAACAAGCAGGTGTTCATGTGGGACCTGTTTGTACCCTGGGTGGAGCACATGGAGGAGGCTCATGCGAGGAAGCTTTCTAAATACCAAGAGTTGGTGAAGGAGTGCACAAGCCGAGGCTAGCGGGCTCTTGGCTCTCTGCGAGCCAGTTGAAGTGGGCTGCCAGGGGCCCTCAATCTTAACCACTCTATTTCATCATAAACAACCAGGAATGGGGCTCAACGTGCAAAATACTGGACATCTCCTTTAACATCCAACACGGAGCTGTTAAACAGTCCAAACTAACTCACACCAACACCAAAATGGCTCAACTCAGTCATCGAACCCATCAACTAACACTGGGTAACACTAGCCATGTGATGCTAACGGTTATTCAGCAGTAGTCTCATGCACTGTAAAAAAGATCCCACTGGTTTAACTTAAAATAATTAAGGGAACAATTTACATGCACCTTTTTAAGTGGTCCCAACTCTGGCATTGTTGAGTCAGTCCTGTGATTCTTTAATAATCTGACAAACTCAATTAATTTAGTATAACCATTTGCTTTGTCGTTGAAAAGTTTAAACAAGCTCAACCAACTTAATAGTTATCCAAATTATTGATAGATTATTTGATAGTCTAACGTATTATTTTAATTCAGTCCTACTCAGAAATGTCAAGAAATGTTTTTGATTTTGACCAACTTCTTGAAATAAATTGTCATCTGACTTAAACAAATTAATGAAACAAACATAATTTTTTTTTTTATGGTGAAAATCATTTATTTAAAGCATTTTCCACAAACATGAATCCATGAATCATTTTGGAGAGTGAGATGAACATAGAGAGAAGGGGGGCAAGGAGGGGCTGAGTGAATCAACAAGCTGCTCTACAGTGAGATGAGATTTTACCCTTTTTGAAAAGTCAAATTTGTGGAAAAATTGCAGTGATTAGACAAAATTGCAAGATAACACAGAATTAATAGGGGTTGGTTGAATTTGCACAATTTGCACCAAACAACATTGGCTATTTTGTTCCAATGCAATGCTCTGCTGGGAAACCATTGGTCCTGGCATTCATGTGGATGCCACCTGAGGGGGGGGTACTTGGTCTGCAGCGATGTTTGGGTGGGTGGAACATGTCAGGTGGCATCCACATAAATGCCAGGACTAATGGTTTCCCAGCAATGTTATTCACGCCACCTGTCAGTGGTTTTAATGTTTGGCTGATGGGTGTATATCAGTATGTGTATTAAAATGTGCTGTGGAGCTGTATCGTTCTGGTGTGTTGGTAAAAACTGGACCTGCTGGCTTTTAGCTTCATATGTGTTCAATCAGACCCTAGATGACTGACTCGGAGCACCTGTAGAGTAACACACATAAAGGGTGACTCATCATGCATGCCTCGTATTTGACCGAGGAAAGTCCAACATGGACTCTAATGTGTCGGTACAGTCCTGTTATGTATCAGATCAAAGCATTTAAAATCCAGACTCTATTGTGAATCTCTATTTATTCTCTGTGTGTGAGTTCTCTCTCGTTTCACAAGTACAAAATGTGCACAAAAATAACTATGCATCAAGCTCAAGCAGCACTGGGAGCAGATCACATTCTGGTTTGGCTCTGGATTGTACGCAGTATGAGCTTGTCAAAACTCTCCATTATGACACACATTTGATTGAAGGCTCAGAGTAAAGAGAGATGGATGAAATGTCACATGCAGACAAAGTGAACATGAGAATACAGAGAGTGGGCTACGGTGAATAGATGTGCATTTGGCGCTTATTCACAGTAATCCATGCAAATGAGCAATTCCATTCTGGCCAGTGTTGTCGTGATCAGGCAGTATTTCCACTCGTTTCAAAAGGATCTTTCAAATTAGACTCAGATAAGATGTATATAATGAGATATGATAGGATCAAATTTGGTTTAATAAAAAGCAATTGATTCTCGATAGAATCTCATTCAGTGAACTGGAAAATATGTATCTACGACATGAATGGACTACAGCACCTTAATTTCACTTTCCTCTTACAAAAAATTGGTTCATTTTAATAGACCGGCAAATTTAGTATTAATGCATTTCACACAATTTAACACCTTCCTACATCTGAATTAGCAGATAGAAAAATACAGACGGCTGCGCGGTGGTGTAGCACTGTCGCCTCACAGCAAGAGGGTTACTGGTTCCATCCCAGGAGGGAGCCTTTCTGTGTGGAGTTTGCATGTTCTCCCTGTGTCAGCGCGGGTTTTCTCCGGGTGCTCCAGCTTCCTCCCACAGTCCAAAGACACGCAGGTTAATTGGTGACTCTAAATTGTCCGT
>JAPZEB010000014.1:3776295-3789624 GCA_029783705.1 Chaetodon striatus | reverse complement strand
TAACCAAGTGTTTTTTGTGTCTAAACCTAACCACCTGTTAAACACAGCTTTGCTGAAACATGATGAAGCATAATGTTTAAGCATAAACTAATTTGCTACATGATAATGTACAAATGAAACATATCCATGATTTGCAGAAACATACAATGCCAACATTTATTCTGGTGATTGGGTTGAAAGACAAACGCAGTCTCATTGCCACGTTATCAAATACAGACGCTTCGGGTTGGTAGTTCGGCTCGACAAGCAACCTATGCCAACTTATACTGACTCTGTAAACAGGATAAACTTAAAGTGGAGAAGATTGGGAGCTTGCAAGAGACACCTTAATCTGTACAGGCAGAAAAAAAACCAACAAATATTACTGTGTGCCTACAGGCGTAGAAAAGTGTAAGCCATGTCAAAATGTATAAACAGGAGCATGTTTATCAAGACAAGGTGATTAAGAGCTAAAAGACAGAGAGATTAAAATGAATCCACTTTGTGTCGATGTAGGAGCTGCGTTCCCCGGCACAGAGACCCACATGGCCCCCGAGGTAGCACAAGGGGATCGACTCTGTGCCAAGGCAGACGTGTGGAGCAGCTGTTGCATGCTGCTGCACATGCTCAATGGCTGCCACCCATGGATACGCTACTACTCCCATCCACTGTGTCTCCAGGTGACAGTCTTCTCTGTCTTTAATGGAAAGTGTGATGTTTTCACCCTGATGTATGAAGAGCTGCACTGAGGTGTTCTCACGTTTCCTGTCATGTGTTTGTCAGATTGTCAACGAGCCTCCGCCTCTGTGGGAGGTGCCGTCCAACTGCAACAACTTCACAGCCAAGGTGTTCAGGGCCGGACTCCAGAAGGACCCCAACAGGCGAGCGTCGGCAAAGGAGCTGCGGAGGAAAACCACCAAGGCCCTCAGAGCAGGTCGATGTCTTACATGTGTCACAATCATCTTTGTTTTTTATAATGAGGGTAATTATGACATAAAAACAAGGAACAATATAAAGGAGCACTGCAACATAATTAATTTAAAATCAACTATCATTCCCACTCAGCGTCCCAAACGCCTGTTTCGGCCTGTTTTGGCCTGTTTCGGCCTGTCTCGGCCTTTTTGCATGAATTCTAATGTCGTCTTTTGATACTATTTATGTTGACAGTTTAAAATAAAGATTAAAAAAGAAAGCTAGCTGGGTGTTCTCAGTATGAACATCATGGCAGCAGCAAACAGTCTGAAGAGGGAAGGATTCACAAAGGAAACAAATGAGAGAAAAACAGAGAGTGACCGATCACAAGGCCGGGCAAGAGTTAACTAAAAAACAGACGAATGTAGGGTTGCAAAGTGTTTATAATATTACTGTCCTGATGTGAGCTGTAGTGATCTGTCTCACGGCTGACTAAAGAAAAAGGACAATCAGACAGCAGAGTGTATGTCCCTGTCGATTTTATTTATGACAGATTGTGACATAGGCTGTAACCTTGTCTGTGTCTTCCCTGTCTCACTGAGTTTTAGCGTTTTTTCAAATACCAAAAGTCACATTCAGACATTTATCAAACTTTCTCAAAAGTTTCTGTCATTCTTTTTTTCTGTGTTCATCTCAAGTGTCACAATCAATAAAACCGTACTGAATCATATTTGTATAAAATCCTTTTTATATCAGTCGACATGGCTCTTCTTCTTCTGACAGTCTATTTGCTGGCTCCCAATCCTTCATCTTGTCCACAGATGAACCTGTAATGCTGTCCATGAAACTCAGTGAGACAGAGATGACACAGATAAGGTTACAGCTCATGTCGCAATCTTTCATAAATAACGTTGGCAGGGATATACGCTCTGCTGTCAGACTGTGGACGTTTGCCTGTTAGCCATGAGACATATCACTACAGCTTATGTCAGGATAGAATGACCAGTTTGCAGTCTTGAAGGCGTATGTATATGCAACAGCGGTGTGCCACTCTGAAACTGGAACCAAATTGCAAAAATAGCAATTCAGTCAGGAACGCTTTAGTTAAAGAAAAAAAAACTTTATTCTTATTTGCAGTGTTACATCAGGCGGTACGGCTGGAATGAGACTCACCAATTGGTAGCATAGAAAGGAATCATGTGATCTATCAGCTGACTCCCTTTGATCCAATAGCCGATCAATCAGTTGATCCATTGATCCACCAGTTAGACGTTTCCCCCTGAGGCTGCTAGGTGCCATTTAACTATTACAGCAACCGGCTGCGTATCATGCTGACGTTAAAGGATGCCTTTTTTCGGATGCCGTAAATCACGGCCCAAGCACCGGATTTGAACGAGTTAAGAGTGAGACTGGGCTCAACTTACATTATGCTCAATTTCTTGCATAATGTTGTTTTAAAACCAAGCATGCAGGTAGATAGAGTCTTTGTTTCTTATTTCATAAAAAACAAGTACAACTGTACAAGCTCTGAAACTTGGTGTTTAAGATGTAAGCAGAAAAAAAAGTTTATAATCTTGCTGCAATTTGTCGCCAACTACACATCTCAGTGCAGCACACCAAAGTCTGTGGGCTTTAACTGAAGGTATAGCTGCATGTCATCAGCATAAAAACTAAAGGCGATGCCATGGCAGTGAGTAATATCCCCAAGAGGCAGCGACTACAGGGAAAATAAAACAGGACCCAGGATTGAGCCTTGAGGTACTCCAAACCTAGTTTTTGTGACATCACTGTCAATAGAACGACAAAATTGTCTGTTTTTGAGGTGTAAAAACAGTTTGTCAACCTAAAACCTTCAACATCAAGCACCTTACTGTTGTTGTGACATTACCTGCATCACTGAGGACTCTTAATTTGCTCCACAGTTGGAGGTCTGAGTCCATGGTCCGTCAAATGTGCCTGTGAGAAGCTGTATCACAGTGAGCGCCATTATGAAGACACCCCCAGCTCTCTGTCACCTGAGATCAAACCAAGCAAACCATCAGACACAATGTACTGGGTGAGCCCCTGGAGGACGACAGCAGTGGACGAGGACAGCAGTGAGTGTAGAGATGGTGACTCAGACCAAAACTCTGACGTGGAGACAGATTTCTTAACCAGGGAATGGGAGTCCCGGCCAAAGTCACTGCAGGATGATTACACTGCAGATGGGAAGGACTGGGACACCTGCTCTGATTCAGAGGTGGACATATACATGGCCGAGGAGGAACATGTTCAGGAGAAGTGGCCGAAAAGTGACAGGGACTATGAGGGGGACTGGGAAGGGGAGGGAGATGAACAGGAGCAGGAGGAGGAGGAAGAGGAGTGGGAGTCCTCCATGTCCACAGAGTACCTCCGTGCTCTCAGAGGCATTTTCCCTTTGCTGCAAAAAGGCCAGCAGACAAATGACAATTCATGGGGATCAGAGCCGGAGCTGGAATACCTCCGAGACGGTGAGTCAGAAAAACTCTGCGTCATGAGGACAGCTCAGCAGATACACTCCTCTGTAACAGTTTGTTTATACATGTCCACAATCACTTCATTTCATCTGCAGCTACATTTTATCAGGACGCTGCATCTCACTGTGATTTCAGAGCTTTTCCTCTCTGGTGCATATTTAAAGGAACACAGGTTCTTTGCCAGTCTGTCTTAAAGGGGAACGCCACTGAGATTTCTCATAAAAAATGCTGTAACACTAAATCAAAAGTTGTATAAGTGTAACAGGTCGACTCCAGTGTTGTCTGTGTTGTGTTGATATGAAGAGGCCCAGACTGTGGATATCTTTAGAGGCAATCTCCGTATATTCCTGACAGTTCTGACAGCAGGAGGCAAAAACAAAATCCTCTGTCAATCACAACCATATTAACTTGAGCCCCTACACAAATTAAGTAACAGGCATAACACACTTGAATCTCTGACCAAGCTGTTTGTGGTGTTTGAGTTGCATTGTGTGTAATGTAGGCGCCATGTTTTGACAATGAAGTAGAATGCATGGAATAAAAAAAGGTGAAGTCCTGCATTGATTTGGAAAGTACCTGATTTTTCTAAACGCACTCAAACATAATAAAAACATTGGTATTGTCCTTCAGTGGGAAGAAAAGCTTGCTGTTTGGTACTAAACTGCGAATATATTTTCTCCCACCAGACGTACCTATCGGCACCACAATCCAGACCCCGTCCCCTGAACCTCGAGACGACCCTCCGTCCTGTTTCAGCTGCTCGGACACATCACAGATAGACGCCTCAGAGAAGGTGTGTGTCTGTAGTCGCCGGTGTGTGTGTACTGCACATGTGGAATTATTTCTAAACCTGAAAACGTTCTCTCCATTTTTAAGGATTCTGATCATTCGTCTGATGATCTGAGCTCTGGAGTCTTTTCCTCCTGCAACAGTCGGACAGACGGACACCTGGAGTGGTTGGCCTCAGCCAATCAGCCCTCCTCGTGCTGCTTCGAAGGTAAGATGGCAGGACTGTGTCACTCACTTACACAGTAGTCCACTTCGGTTTTTTGCTGTTACTGACTGCTGTGACGCTCCAGGTGTTGACATCTGGATTGAGAACGTCCAGGGCGAGTGTCTGAGGATCCGTGAGCGGCGGCAGGTCAAAGTGGGTCATGTTGCCATCGGAATCAGCGATCAGGTAAGAGACAAAATAACTTAAGTAAAAGTACACAAGTAGCTTGAAATAAATTTACTTGAACAGTGAAAATGATAAAGACAGCTCTGGCTGTAAATCTGGAATCTCATCAGATTATAAGTAAACATGATAATGAATCTGAAACTTTTCAGTACTTGATGATACAGACACATTTCAGTCAGCAGTGAGGTTTGATACCCACCCAACCAAAATCCAGCTGAAAGATCTCATCTGTCGTTAACAGATCTCAGGGAAAGCCTTCACGTTGGAGACGCTGGACAGGAAGATCGTGTCCTTCGAGCAGGAGATCAAAGAGTCCTGTCTGTGGCTGCGCTGCGTTCCTGCTCCGGACAGATGTCAGCGCTGGAGGTGGAGAGTCCGAGACGGCAAACTGGAGCTCAGAGAATGAGACGGACATTTTTGTTGTTGTTGTTGTTGTTTTATTTGTGGTTTGCACTAATTTATGCATTGATTTTTCTACAGATATGTGAGTGTAAAAATGTGTACAGGTACCTGCAGATGTTGTGCTGCTGATAGGACTTTCATGACTGATGTGATTTTCCTGGTTACAGTACGACAGACAGTGCTTTATGAGAGCAAATTGCAACCCAATAGTCAGAATTTTATTTATTTTTTGCCATTGTACAGTCTGCAAATCATAGACAGGTCACAATTAGAGGTTATTATGTTGCAGATATGTTTAACTTTATGTTTTAATGAGGCTTTGGTTAACATGTGGTTAGGTTTAGGCAAAAACACCTGGTTAAGTGAGGAAAAGATCATGTTTTGGCTTAAAATACCCCGCTGGAAACCAAGGGATGTCATGGTAAAAAAAAAACCTGTTTTTCGTGTCACTTTCCCAGGAGGAAACGCAGCGATGTCTCGATAAAAAAACAACCACTTTTCATGTCACTATCCTGGCAGGAAATGCAGCAATGTCTCGGTGAAAACCAACAGTTTATTGTGTCAATTTCCTTGCAGGAAATGCAGCGATGTTCTGTTAAGAAACAACCGTTATTTGCGTCACTCTCAAGGCAACAAAGGCAGCTTTGTCTTGGTAAAAACAATCATTTTATGTGTCACTCTCCCGACAGGAAATACAGCGATGTCTCGGTAGAAAACAAACCTTTTTTTGTGTCACTTTCCCAGCAGGAGATGCATCGATGTCTCAGTAAAAACAACAGTTTTTTGTATCGCTAACCTGGCAGAAACTAGCAATGTCTATAAAAAACAACCGTTTTTCATGTCACTTTCCCAGCAGGAAACACAGTGATGTCTCGGTAAGAAACAACCAGTTTTCATGTCACTTCCTGGAGGGAAACACAGCAATGTCTCTATAAAAAAACAATCGTTTTTCACAATACTTTCCTGGCAGGAATGTAAAAGACAACTGTTTTTGGTGTCACTATCATGGCAGGAAACGCAGCAAAGTCTCCCTGCAGGAAATGCAGCAATGTCAAAAAAACACCCACGTGTGGTCCCTATAACCAGTGACATAGTCAGCTCATAAATACATTACTTTAGAAACATTGATATCACAAGTATGAAATGTGCAAATCGTGGTTTATAGAAACGTACTACTGGATTTTAAGAATTGTGATGTCATCAACATGATGTGATTTTAAAGCTGATTTTCTGTATCTGTTCCTCAGTTAATTATTATCTGTTGTTATCTTGCCCTGGATGCACAGTTTGGGGGCAACAGAGTTCAGACTTTCAGTTTACCTCTTTGTTCTCTCTGTGATCTGGAGTTTGTCGTGTTTCTTTGTGCCGTTTAAATGCCGTTTAAAATGAGTGAAGCTGCTTCAATCAATGAATACGTGTCATGATACAACATGAGCCCTTGAGACTTTAATACTTGAATGTTGTTGACGTTTTATATCTTAATAAAAAATAACCTCCGAGGCAAAGAAGCTGCTCTCCTCTGCCACCTCTGCTTGTTTTCCTGTCACCTGCCTCCTTCATGCGTCGTGTCCTCCACCTTCAGTCCACACAGGAGGAGAGCAGCAGGGATACATTGAAGACCACAGAGCTGCAGCCTACTGGGAACATTTACTACACTAATAAAGAAAGTAGCACAAAGAACGTTCATGTGACTGTGTCACTTATGAAACAGGATTTCACACGTGGTCAGATCACATGACTGAGACTCATGGTGCTTCAGACATTCATTTAAATCCACATGAAATAGGCACGTGTGGTGGTTTGCATGTAAAATGTTTTTACTGTGAAATTATTATGAATTATGACAATAGTGAATCCACCAGTGAGGACACTGGGGTCATGTCTGGGGCTTTGTTTGTCTTTTTTAGGAAACTGGAGGGTGTTATTATGGATATTTTATAGGCCTGTTCCTTGATTTTGTTGTATTTAAGTTTCACTCTTTGGGCCACTGGGTATATAAATAGAGCTGTTAATATTTTCCCATTTGAATTTTAGTCTAGCAGTTCGGCAAAAGTTTCAAAACTGACTCTAGACCTTCATGTTGGGTGATAATATTTATAGAAAATACTGTTGATACGATGCGTAAAGTATAAAAAAAAAAGTTTAAGACTTTCTCTTCAGTGTCTGGTCAAAGTGTTTTGTTGGAGGGATTTGGACTCATAACCTTCTAGCTATGATGTTCGAGGAATCCGGAGCTTAGGCTGCTCAAGCGACTCCTCCCATAGCAAATATTTAAACACGGCCCAGCAGTCATTTTCCACCCTTCATTACCCTTTTTGTTTTACCACAACATCACAATTAGTATTGGTCGAACTGTGTAACATGACTCAATATGTGAGGATGTGCATGGGCAAGAAAAAAAAAGGAAAGGATAATAATGTAATAGAGCACAGCAGCAGCGTGACTCCACCCAGAGAGGGATCTGTGTTGACTGTGTTGCAGGTGTCTGGTAGCTCAGACATTGCATAATGTCAACACAGAGGATAACAGAGTAGAGTCTTCTGCCTTAAAACTGCTGATTGAACAAACAGAAAAAAGGACAAAGGGACTTGTTTGAGTTATGTCTTAAATTTTGAGGTTTGAGTGTCACCTTTTATCACTAATATGCCTGGAGGACAGAGCTGTTAGTCTGGTCCTGAGAAAGTGTTCACAAGTGGGCTAACCCTAACTTTAGTGTGAGGCTTTCTGTCCCTGTGTCAGAGCAGGGTTAACCCCTGAAAACAGATTTAGCCCAGGGCTCAGAGCAGCCCTGACAGTGTGAAATGGAGCTAAGTAAACAGTAGAGTTGCAGAATGTTAACGTGTTTAACTCAGAGCTCATAGAAGTGCAGTGTGAATCATATACAGGCCTGGGCTAATGATGTGTGGCTAAGCACAGCCCTGAGCTGAGGGAACGCAGTGTCAAATGGCTGTAAAAGTACCCTGAATTTCTGGTGAAAGGGTTAACTGTTACTTTTCAATCTGGACTCTATTTTCTCTTGTTTTTGTGACCAAGTGACTGATGGGAATAAGAGTTTCTAAAAATGCAAAACAGGCTGCAGTGTAACCACTCAGGGCACCGTCAGATTACGTCAACTAAAAGTGTTTGACAGGCTCAGGTTATTTTAAGTGTGGGACAACATGATGGAAAGGATCCTGACAGAGATAGACCCTTTTGTTGAAGAGTAAGATCCTTTTTGTTTAACCAGAAACAGCCCTGAAATTGCTATTGCCAAACTCACCAGACTCCATTTAAATAAACAGTATTTTTTCATTGTAAACACACTTGATTCATGCTTCACAGAAACAAAATAAAACTAAAAAAAAGAAGAATATTGGTTAATCTGGCTACTGCTCCAACAATCACCGGCTCTGGTTTGGTTTAAATAAACCTCTAATTCATCCAGTTAGATGTGAAAACATGCTGCCTCTATACACACTAAAATGACTGTTTGTTTTAATGGAGTCTGGTGGGTTTGGTGATGGTGATTCTTGGGCTGTCTGGTTGATAAAAAAAGGATCCTACTTTTAAGAGAGAGGTCTATCTCTGTAGGGATTCTTTCCATAATGCTGCCCGAGACAGTTGCTCTTCATTGTTGTCTTTTCTCACCTTTTTCCCTTATTTATGTGCTTTTTAAACAGTTTTCCTGAAGCACAGTGCAGTAAGGTTCAGTTTGGCAGTATGAGAATGTTTTTATATTTTAACAACATCATGTGCAATATTACTTTTCATTGTTACATCATATTCAATATATCATTGATTATCAGGTGCAGTCTGGTTTTTATTACCATTTCAGTTCATTTTTAGTAACGCTTGTATTTATCTGACTCCTGTTGTTACTCTCTTAGGCACTGGTTTTGCTTTTGCTCCTTGAATACACTTCTTATCTTGTATATTTGTATATTTTGCCAGATATTTAATACTATATTGTTTCTAAAACTGGGCCCAGTAAGTGACCCTGACCCAGGGAACCGACTGGTTGTTCTGGTTGTTACTGGTTGTGAACATTAAATTGTGGTTACTGTAATTTGAAGCAGTGTCCAGCACAAGAATGTCCTTCAGGATAAATAAAGTTCTATTGGATTGAACTGACATGGTTCAAGCCATGTCTTTATGGAGCTGGTTTTGTGCAGGGACACAATGTCATGGTGAAACAGGAAAAGAGACAAACACACTGTTGCCACAAAGTGGAAGCTCACTATTGTCTATTGTATTATTTGGCTAAGGGGCCTAGCCTGAGCCGTGAAACAACAGAACACCTTTGTCCACACACCTCTGGCCCTGCAGTTCATGCTGCTGAGAAAAACTCTGGGATCAGTGACATTTACCAAGCTGGAGTTATGATCACATGCTTAGTACAGCTAAGTACAAATTGAAGGTATTTGTACTTGAGTATTTCCACTTTATGCCACTTCTCCACTACATCTCTGAGGTAAAAGCACTTTTTACAGCTTTACTCACTTTTCAGATTACAGCTTTTTTTTTTTAATTCCCTTGCTGTCCAGTGAAAACCATGTATCTCCAGATGTGTTGATGTTGAATATTTGTGATAAACCTATGGACAAAGTGCTCCTCTATGTGTTGAGAAAATTCCCCTCTTTCTTAAGCTAAATAAACTCGTTAAAACCCTGTTGGATCAGCTGGAAAAAGCATCGTCACAAGGCTGAAAACAGGCTGTTTTTCTGACTCCATGAAACCTTTTAGAGATGCGTGATTCTCACAGGACAGCCACACTACAAACATAAGATGATCTCACAGAATGTGATCATCGCTGTCGACTCAACTACCCAACAGGATGAAAAGAATTAAAATGAGCAAACCATAAACATCTGATACATACTTTTATAAAGTTTTTTATAAACTGTAAAGGTTTTGAATGCAGGACTTTTGTTGTGGAGTATTTTCACAGTTTGGCGTAAGATAAATATATATATATATGTTTGCTGATGTTGTCCAGTGTCAAGTCTCTGTTTGTGTCAAGACAATACATGCATGATAGCGTGCACTGGGGCCCATCGTAATCGTGTGCACTGGGGCCCATCATAACTTCCTTACACCACTGGGTACATTACTTCAGTGCTTCTGTTTTTTAACTGTCCTTCTACTCCACTACATCTCAGAGGTAATTATCAACAGCAGTAAAATGCAACAGACACATTAATGCAGAGATATCACTCCAAAAATATCAGATTTAGATGCAAAACACTGACAGGAAACATTTTACTGCACAGTGAACGCTTTCTTTGGTTTGTCAAACATACGACCCTGGGGCCAGAACTGGCCCACAGGATGACTTTGTACACATAATGTTGATGCACTTGTGAAGGCTAAGGGATGCCAGGTTTGAACAGTGAGTAGATACTTCATGTAAAATACTGCCTAGAGGCTTTTCCAACTCTGACCAGAACACAGCTCTCTGAAATAACAATTAATACTAACTGTGGTTAGATTTAAAGGTACTGAATATTGTGTACAATATTGTCAACCAGCAGTTTCAGTGCAGAAGAAATCAGACTTCTGTCTTACAACAATGTGGGTGGACCCTGCTGTTCCCTGCACTGCCTACCCATCAAATAGAGGATTGATTTTTAAGTTTTTGTTTTTGTTTTTATGCCATACACGGGCTGGCACCCCAGTATATTTTTGAACTCCTCTGCCCCTACTCCAACTCCCAACCTCTTAGATGCTCCGAACAATGTCTTTTAAGCATTGGGTGGTGGGTAAGGGAGATCGTGCCTTTGCAGTCACTGCTCCAAAGCTCTGGAATAGCCTTCCACTCTCAATCAGATGCTCCCCCTCCACTGACTCTTTAAAGACAAATCTTAAAATGTACATATTTTCAATGGCCTTTGGTTTGTGGTGGTTTTAATACTTTAGAATTTCATAATCTTTTCACCGGTTTTATTCTGATTAGTATTTGTGTACATTTTACATCGCTATATATTTGTGGTTGTTTTCAAATGTACTATATAAATAAACTTTGACAAAACTCAGACTGTAAATGGTTTGTCAGGCAGTGGACGACTTAACCTGCTTCTTCAATGGCTTGCACTTCAGTGGAAAATAATGAAAAAAAAAATGCACATGATGAAAGTGAGCAGAGGAATGACCCAATGTGGAAAAACTGAGACGTACTGTTGAATTTGCACATATTAATCTGAGGGTATCACAGCCTGGTCATCATTTGCTCTGCGAATGTTTTCAGAATCTTTACACTAAAAAAAGGGAAAAATTAAAGGGGGTTGTGATGTGGTAGTTTTGGTGGTGTGGCCCACTGAGGATCAAGCTGGGCTGTATGAGGCCCCAATTTAAGTACATTTTGCTGATACATACTTTCACTAAGAGTCTTGATTGCAGGACGTTACAGTGTGGTGTTTTACGGAAGTAAATGGTGTAAATACTTCTTCCAGTACTGAAGAAAACACCTCTCACAGTCCAGTCAGTCAGTCCTGTGTCTGAAACTTGAATAAACTTGGGAGCGAATTCACTTCCTCGACATTTTGTGCACTGTGCACACACAGGACTCTGCCTGCGCTCTGATTGGTCAGATGGAGTGATTGACAGCAGAGGGCGGGATATTAGTGACACCACCTGCACTGTGATTGGAGCGGGTGTGATAGTGGGAAGTCCCCGTACGCCGGTGTCTCCCTGGTTGCGCAAGACGCCATTTTGGAGTGACAGTGAAAGATAACGGAAAGATCGAGAAGCTGTCTTTCTAAAGGTAATTACCCGCTCAAACGCGCTGTTTTTCGCCTTATAATGTCATAGTGTGTGTACTGACTGCTGCGCTGTGCGAACGGCTCGCTTTCTGTAGCGTTTAACCTGACGTCACGGTGTTCTCTCGTTACTGTGACGCGGCATTTAGCTAACGCCAGCTAACAGCAGCTAGCTCGCTAAAGCAGTTCCTGTACCGTTAACGGATAGATCAAAGAGCTGTCAGTGTCGGGTTGACAAAATACTGGACTCAAATTTCACCCACCGGTTTTCAAAACGTGTCCACGTTACATGTGTCAGTAATGTGTCGCCGTGTGTTGTGAACGGCGGTGCTCTTTGGACCGTAAACGTCCGCGAAATTGAACCGCTGCCGCTAGCTGAAGGCTAACACAAGCTAGCACGCCAACAAGCTGAAGCATCCGCCCTTAGTTAAGCTAACGGTCATCAGCTTCGAGCGTCAGTAACTAGCTAAAGCTACCTGGCGTCGGTTATGAACATATCTAAAATAACCAACCATTCCCCACACATTTGCTTTGTAATTTACCCACGGGGACACAAGCGTAACCGGATTGTCGGCCTTTTGCTAAGGTCGAGGTGTTGTTAGCGAGCTAGCGTCTTGTGACGGCTCACACACAGTAACATTATCCCGGCTGCTATTGCACATAGGGATAGAGTTTGCCAGCTGGAACAGGCCTTTCTTATCTGGTGATCAGCTAGCCGTTGAGTTTATCCGGGTTAATGTAGCTGCCTTCAAAAGTATGATTGTTAATTTTTACAATTAGAAAGTTTCAAATATTATGTTGTAGATTTAATGTAGAGAAACGTTAGATAATGGTGGATGTTGACGGTTTGGACTGGCTGTTAACGTAAAGCCATGAAACTGTTACCGTGACGTTTAACCATTAGCTTAAGTAAACATCTCTCTTGTGTTCCCAGCACGTTAAAACCATTGTGCCCTCTTTAGGTTCAGCGAAAAGCACCGTTTTACTCGAGCAAATACACAACTGTCATCAACCTGTAGGGGTGGAAGAAGTATTCCGATGTTTTACTTAGGTTAGAGTAAAAATACTGTAATGTTAAAGTACTCCGTTACAGTTAAAAGTCTTACTCGAGTAAAAATACAAAAATATTATCCTCAAAATTTACTAAAAGAACTAAAAGCAAAAATCATAATTACTGATGTATTGAACTCACAGCTGTCATCAACCTGCAGGGATGGAAGTAGTATTTAGATGTTTTTCTTGGGTTAAAGTAACAATACTAAAGTTTAAAAGTACTCTGTTACAAGTAAAAGTCTTACTTGAGTTAATGTAAAAAAAAAACAAAAAATAAAGTTAACATTAAAATTTACAAAAAAAGAGCCACACGTTAAATTACAATCACTGATGCAATAAATACCCAGCTATCATCAACCTGTAGAGTTGGAAGAAGTATTCAGATATGTTACTTGAGTAAAATTAAGAATACAGTGGTGTAAAAGTAAGTAAAAAGTTTTATTTCGTACAAAAGTAAAAGTAAGCATTCACAGACTGGCCCATTACAGAGTAATTTACACTGGGTGCACAATGGCAAAGTCCTGGAAGAATCTAAATCCGATGATGCCCATTCATACACAGTCCTCCGGTAAGT
>JAPZEB010000014.1:3628709-3641477 GCA_029783705.1 Chaetodon striatus | reverse complement strand
CAGACAGACAGACAGACAGACAGACAGACAGACAGACAGACAGACAGACAGACAGACAGACAGACAGACAGACAGACTAATGTCATTCAGTTTTGCAGTGTTAGTGTTTTCTGCACAAGACCTTGCATTTTATTGCCGTCTAATTACAGCGTGATTATGGAAATGAGCAAGCGGTAATTTAAAGTGTTAGAGAATGCTGCTTTTATAGAATAAAATAAATTATAAACTGGATCAATTACATTACAGAGGAGCAGACATATGCAGTGCACCAAATGAATTTGCATGTTAAGCAGCTGAGTTGAAGCGGGTGTTGTTCGACAGCAGGACGTTTTTGACACGTTTTTTTCGTTGCTGTCACTCAAACACCCCGGGGCCTGTTGTATACATGCCGCTATGTGTGTATGTACGTGTGGGATTGCTTCTCTGCCTGCCGATTTGCATGATTCGCAGCTGCCCACTAATGTTTTGGAGGTCAACCGTTTGTCTCTCCCATGAGGGTCGGTCGCCGTGTTCAGGTTGTGCTCGGCTCTGAAACCTTCCTGGCGTTTTACAGCCTTATCAAACCGGCGGGCTTACCTTGAGTTTTATGTGTTTGAGGTACATTGCAGCTTCTGGCATTACCAAGGTGAGTGACTAGGACATGTGTGTGTGTGTGTGAGCCTTTTGAGCCCCAGCCAGCAGGGCCAAGATTATTCCCTGATTGCAGCCCACAAAGCATGACCAGGATTACTGAAGTCCATCCCAGCCTCAGTCTGGAGGACACACTGTGGTTAAGGATGAGATTGATTGGCAGATTTTCCTCAGTGGGAAGAAAAGGACAGTTTTGAACCGCACCACGGGACAAACCTTTTGGTAGCGTACCTGCAATAGGCGCCTGGTGACTTCAGGGGGTCTTGGAGGTGGAATGAAGTCTCTGTATGTCCTCAGTTAAAGGACGGTGTCGATGCAAGGCTGTTGCTAAGCTACAAGATGGAAGATGATGGCACTAGAGTCATTAGTCTGCTGCGAGGCTGTCCACAGGGTGTTGTTGTAAGAGGCCTGAGGGTTATTATGTGGAAATATTGGTTTTTCAATTTGCATCGTCTCCAGGAGATAGCTTTGTGCGTCATAAGCAATTACAGTGTTGTCTTCCTTTGTGTTTGCTTGCTGTATCTATTACTCTTGGCTGGAACTCTCCAACACGGGGATTTCACTTACACTCTCCGTTCTGCTCTGCTTTGTTTTGCCTTTCTCGCTGACATTTCGGGATTGATGCCAAAAGATAATCCTTCATGCTCAGTCCATCAATAAGCTATCAAGTGCAACTTAGAACGCACTTAAGGGGGCAATTTGGAGTCTTTCCTGTCAATCTTCAAACTGCATCTATGAATTGCTGTAAAATGTTACAGAAAACTGCACCATAAAGATTTTTTTTACTGACTAGTCACCAGGTCATGTCTCTTTTTGTTTTAATTAAATAAAACTTCATGGGTATAGTGAACCTGCATGTACAGTGTCATCAAGATCTGCATTTAACAAGCAACGCAGAATCGCTTCTACTGTAGGAACTGCAATGGGAGACCAAAAACACTCCCAGCGATTGATGTTGCTGTCACAACATGCTCAGCTGTGAGGTTGGTGCCAGTGTTAGCTGAACACATTCAGCCTGTACAGCAGATTTTACCGCTAGGTGCTGCATTTGACCAAGCAGCCACTTAAGAGAACTGGACTCAGAGTTGGAGGCAGGTCCCCGTTTGTTCCAATTAAAGCTGGTCAGTGGCACATGAGCTCAAAAAAGCTTAATTTCTGTGGTATGAAATTACCCTGATCTTCAGGTGCACCAGAGACTTCCAGCGGCCAAGCTGCTAACTTGTGATTAACCCCTTCGCTAACATAAATGGCTATTAAATAATTTAATCGTGCAGCTCTTTGAGACTTTTGAAATGTCATTGGACTAAATGGATCAGATCCTGATGATGAAACGAGTCATTTCGTGGGGGCTGGGATGCCAAAAAAATGTATGGACTGATCCACAGACGTCTTTTTCACAACGTAAGTCGATGGGAAAATGTCTCGTTGGGCCCAAAGGCATCATGTAACCAGGAAATTGGAATTCCACGGTTCGGCCATCTTGTCAAATTGGCTTCAAAGCCTGGTGTTCCTGGAAGCTTTGACTGAAAGAGTCCATGTCTTAGTGTAGACAGACTTTAGTCCACTTGGTAGCAGTGACGCTAAGCTGGTTTGCCAACCCCAAGTTATGGCTAAGGGGAAGCAGCATTGCAATTAGCAGCACAACTGACACATTGTGTGTTTGTTTCTCATCTCATCACCCCCAAAAAACACCTGAACTTTGAGGTAAACAATAGAAATGTGCAGTGCGCACCGCCCCCGCCCTCATCCCCACACCCACCCCCCTGTGCCTCTACTGAAAACGGCCTGTCAAACTCTCGTGTCTGCTGGACCATTTTTAAATAATCATAATTTTAGGTTAGTCAGGTTATTATATTTCTTGTTACTAATGCAATACATGTTGGAATTAGCACCGTGATGCCGTCAGCACAGGTTGTTTCATTTCCCAGAACGTGTCATCATGATCAATGCCAGCTCTGTCAGTTTGCATCAAATCAAACCAGTTTAAGCGTGTACACAAGACCAGATGACAAAACTGTGAATTTACACAGCACAGCCGCAGAGCAGGAATCATGATGAGGTTTTGTAGTCTTTTTCAGACAGATGCAATTTAAAACGTTAGATAATGGTACGGCAAATGGCAACATCTGTACGCACAGGCGTCTGTAGATGCAAAGAATAAAGCTGAGTAAATATATATGAAAAAAAGATGATGATAAAGTGAATAAATAGATTGCATTAGGCTTTAAACATTGACATTCTACTTGTGTGTGTTCGACAAAAATGTTTACACCGTTTAAAATGGAAGATAATTTGACTTAATCACATCATGGGCAGCTGTGGTTCAGGAGCTAGGGCGGGTTGATCCAGTGGTTCACAGTCTGTATGTCCAATTATCCTTGGGTAAGATACTGAACTGGTGAACTGAGCATGTAGCACCTTGTACGGTAGCCTAGGCCACCAGTGTGTGAAGGTGTAAAAAGTAAAGTGTGTAAATGTGTGAATGTGTCATGTAGTGTGAAGCACTTTGAGTGGTCGGAAGACTAGACAGCTGCTACACAAGTGCAACTCCATTTACCATCATCAATCATGCAGTCACAGTGTCTGTGTTAGCACCACGGGTATTGTGTGACGTACAACTGCTGTGGAGCTGTCGGCACTAAACCCATCACACTTGCTAAGGTCCCAGTTAATTACACTTCTTTTTAAGTTATGTGCCCTCACAGGTGGTGGAACAATTTGTTACCTCGTCCTAAATCTGCCACTAAAAATATATGTTTTTGTCCAGTTAGGACTGATTTCCTGCTCTGAGATACTTGATCCTAACAGGCGCGCTTCTGTATCTGCTCTGTTGTTTTCTCATAGAGGGAGATGGTGTATGCACCTCAGGACTCTCCACCCAACCGCCGCCTCAGCAACCCGCCCATGTCTTCCCAGCATTCATCTTCCTCTGCCTCCCCTCAAGGCTCGCCGTCTCGGGCCCGCCTCCTCTACAGCGGCGGCAGGCCTTCTTCCTACGCTGGGCCTCCACACCACACCCACTCCCTGCCACACCCACACCAACACCCGCACTCCCAGTCCCACCACTCCTCTCCCCACCAGCAACCACAGCTCCACCAGCCTCATCACACCCAGCAGGCCTTCTGTGCCTCCTCCAGCGCCATCCTGGAGCGCAGGGACGTGAAACCTGATGATGAAGTGGGAGGATCCAGGAGCATGGTGCTGCTGCGGGGCGACGAAAGAGGGGGAGGGGGCATCTACGCGGACCCCTACTCTCTGGGCCCTGACACAAGTCGGCTGAGTCTCGCGGGAGGGCCTCACTCCCCTCTGCCAGCCAGAGCAGACCCTTATGGCTCCTTATACCGCCGTGGAGGAGGAAGCGGAGGAGGAGGAGGAGGTGCTGGATCAATGCGTTCACTCACCTCTTATTCAGCAGCCGCTTTACAAGGAGAGCTGATGGAGACCACTGCTCTCTACAGACCAGGAGGACCACTTTATAACGACGCCTACGCTGCGTCGATGTTGGCCATGGGGCTGCGGGTGCCTCCACCTTCCTCCCCACAGAAGATACCTGACATGAGGGAGTCCTACGCGGGCACCATGCCCAACCGGGGCTCCCCTGGGAGGCAGAGTTTGAGGAGGGACTCTGTGACCTCCTCTGTGTTTGGGGACAGTCCCAAAGCTCGGGGCCAGGGCTCAGCGCTGGGTCTCACCTCAGAGCAGCTCTGCCTGATGGCCGGTCCTGATGGGGGGGGGGGGAGCGCCGGAGGCTTTGGCTCACCTCTGCTGGGAAATGAAACGGAGACCAGGTAGGACATAAATCTTAATCTTAAAGTACATTCATGTGCATGTATGCACCTCTGCACACACCACAGGTGTATTTATCAGGATGGGTAACAATTATTTCAGCAGTTATCACACCTACAGAGTGCACCTTTCACTCCAGAAACAGCACCTCAGCAGAAGAAAAATTATGTTTGTCTCCCAAAATCCACCAAAGCAATGTATATTTGAAAACAGTATAATAACAGTGTAACACAGGACCAGCTGTACAGTCCATGGATCAAAAGCTCTGGTTGTGTTTCACCAGATGGTAGGCAAAGGTCCCCTCCTGAGCAGCCTGTTTCACATAGCTGTCCCCGGCGTTTGCCTCACTGAAGTAGGTCACAACGGTGCTACTTCTTACTTGAAGCTGCCACTCATGTTTGGCCATCTCAGTATCATTTTCTATATCAGCATTTTCACCATGTGCGACCAAAATGTGCTCTTGGAGTGTGTGCAGGAGAACAGCATTTGTGTTGCCAAGTATGTTACGAATGAAGGAGTAAGCCTCCTGGAGCCCCTTGGACTCGTGACACCCAGCTTAAAAGCGTGACAATCTCAAACAAACTGGGACTTCTGGTCACTGTAAGTTAGGCTGTACAGCTGTCAGAAACTTGAACAATGAGTTTAGACAGTTTATTCAGATGCACCATCGTCTCCTGCCTCAAAGCTGGCTGCAGATCTTTTTCCATAAAGCAGTTTATACTCCAGTAGAGCAGGGTTTTATAAAATTGGATGGTGTCCCGGTATTGATTTGACTGATTCCTCAATTCTGGGCTCTCAGCTCTTTCAGAGGTCAGCACTTTTAAGACAGTTTGCTGTTGGTCAGAGGTACAAACTCGTGGGTTAAAGTTCACCACTGCGAAATCTCAGGGTGGATTTACTTCACTGATCGTGGCAATTCCAATAAAATGAATTCATTTCTGTCTGAAAAGTATAAATGCTGGTGTGAATCAGCATCTATTGCTCCTAAAAGCAGTGTTGTGTTGAGAGTAAAACTGTAATCCTGCCTGATTTTCCAGCGCTGGTCTAAGTCATTATCCATGAGCTGTTTTATCAATACAACCATTAATCTTGGAGCAGGGATGAAAATACCAGTCACACAAACGTCCTTCATTCCTTCCACGTACAAATGGATCTTGAAAGTTGGAACATGGGGGGGAGCACTGGGACAGTTTTATAGTATTTATTATGCATTATGTAATTATGATAAAGTATTCTGTGTATCTCTGGTGTGTGAATCCAGGGAGCGTATGGAGGCCATGGAGAAGCAGATAGCGAGCCTGACCGGGCTGCTGCAGAGAGTACTGAGCAGAGCGCCTGAGGCAGAGAGCCCGTAAGAGACACTCACACACACACACACACACACAGAAAACACACTTTATATACAGCGTGTATTCCACACAGGCCACTATAAATACTTAACATCTCCAAACGATCAAAAACATCCAGTACAACACTTATTTTACCTCCCTCAGAACAAGGAGGATATGGAAAAATACATCAAATAAAAGTGTTAATAACAAAAATGACTTGTAGACATCACAGCATCTGTTAATGATACGGGAAAATATTATCATTCATGTCCAAAATCTTAATTTATTGCCCACTACTGTCAGTCATTTAGAGCAGAGGTTCTCAACTGCTTTTTCCAGGGTATCTGCAGGTCCTTAAACAGTCTTAAAATGTATTAAATTAAATGTTCTATACATAACTATATACAGTACATATTTATTTATACTCTTGTTATGCAAATACATTTTACTGCAGCACATTCCTGTTTATGCAACCACTGATTAATATTACTACTAATGTTAATATTTAAATCTACCACTGAACCTTATACTGTTTCTACTTTCTACTTTTACCTGGCGGCAAAATGTAAATCTTAACTCACTCTAAAAATCATATTCTTACATAAAACCTAGCTCTACACTGGAGCACTTACATATACTACTTACCTTTATACTGTGTGTACCTGCAATGCTGGCATAAGAAAAATATGATTTGCCCTAAAAACTGTTCAAAATTTGGTTAAAAATGATCCTTAAAAAGGTTTAAAGAAGCATTAAATTCAAGCAGGACTGACAGAGAATACCGGCAAGGGTAAAGGTAGACAGTATTGCCAAAAAAAAATTAAATATTTTAACTTCTTGCCTTCCTCTACGACAGAATTTGCAACTGGATGTAATGCGTCTCCTTTGTACAAGGAGAAAACACAGGCAGTGTTGAGTAGGTGCTAAGTTGACGAGTGGTGCCGCTCATCTGCGATGAATGCTGGTAGCGCAGTCCTGGTGACAGGACAGTGTTGCTGTGGAAACAAGCCTCAGGTCTCCCTCCAGGTCACCCCAGTGAGTAAGTGGCTTCACTTTGAGCAGCAAAGCGAACTATGTCAGCACCACTGGCCATGCTGACACTGCTAACAGAGCTAACAGCGATGCTATAGGGGTTTGCAGCTCAACATTAAGCCACTCACTCACTGGGATGACCCGGGGGGACAGGAGGGCGGGCACAGTGTTTCCACAGCAACGTTGTTGGGTCAAGATGGTGTTACTAGTGGTAATCGCTGAATGAGAGGTGTCACTACGTACCTCTCACCAGACCCAGCTGGTTCACAGTGCAGAGCAGCTAAAGCTAGCCAACCAGCGGAAACCAAAGGGCAGGCAGGGTGTTTTCAAATGATAACGATGTGTGTTCTCACATCGACCTGTGTGGTGTGCAGTGCAGGAAACTGACGAATAGCAAACTTAGTGTGTAGACCACCACATGTAACCAGTCAAAAATATTCTCTAACGAGTCGATGGTTAACCGTTTACATCCCTAATTCTTTGTAAACAACACAGCGTCACTGTCGCAGCAAATCGTCATGCATGTTTCGTTTTACTGTCCTGTTCTGAGACAGGAAGCATAAGCTTACACAGTAGCTGCAGCTGTGACGGCGCTGACACTGGTATCCATCTTGACTGCTGCCATTCCTGTGGCCTATTGCTGTCCTGCTGCCTCCGAGGACCTGGGGAAAACTAGCACAAGCCAAACATCCATCACGTTCCTGGGTTTAAGAGACTGGGGTGGAGTGTTGTATCCCCCCTACGTCACCGCTGTGCAGAGGGCTACTGTTAGAGAAATGAGCAGAGCAGCAGAGCAGATGGGAGCTGACTTTGTTCGGGCTCTTGGCAATAACTTCTTCTACAGAGGTGTGGACAGCTGGATTCTCCTCAGTTTCAGGAAACTATTGAGTCTGTGTACATGGCAAAGTCCGTCCAAGTCCCAGATTCTGATAACTTTACATGACATTAAATTAATTAGATGAGAGCGTGCTCTATCAACTATTTTAGATTCAAACATTAAAATGTTATTTGTTGAACAATCAAGTCGTTTGTTAAAAAAAAGAAAAAGATTTTATGTCATGATAGTTTTTAATAAAAGAATCAGAAACTTTTCACAGGCCCCACTGTGGGTGAACAAGCAAGTGATGTCAGACTTACACGCACATAGACATACGCAGACATACGCACTCACACACACTTAAAAAAGCTGCCAGCAGCACATACAGTATATTTCCCACATTTTCCCACCATATATCAATAGCTTCTCAGTAGCTAAGTCGATAGTGTGTTCTGGCTGTAAGTACTGTAACACTTGCCTCTTCCAGGGAGAAGATTGAGTCAGCCAGTGACTGCTCAGGAACTGACAGTAAGTGCTTCCTACTAAAAAAAAAAAAAAAAAAAAGAGACAAACTATTTCCTATCACTGCCTGTCACTGCTCCCCTCTGCTGCCTGTTTGATAGCCACATAAATTGGCTCTTCTTCCTCACAGAGCTGCTGCTATTTCATTTTCTCTGCATAATTCTTAAAGTGCCTCATATGTGATCGTAATGGCTGACTCTGCAAGCTTCTTCACATTGTGTGTGTGTGTGTGTGTGCGTGTGTGTGTGTGTGCTGGCTTTTTGCTGCTGTGTAACTGCTGCTCATGCTTCTTGTTTTAGCTGGACGAACTAAAAAAAAGAAAGGTAGCTATGTGTTCCTGAAACGTCTGGTACCTGTTCCCCCGTGTACACCCCACTGTGGTCTTTATTCTTTATTTGGATCCCTGTTAGCTTCCAAACAGTGTGTGTGTGTCGTCCTGAAGGATTTACCTCCCTCTCAGCTGGTGTCCTTCACTTCCCCTTCCTTCCCTGTCTTCTTGAGTAAAAAAATCATCCGAGTTGCATTAATGCTGGAACAAAAACATGTTGTTTTGGTAGCCAGAGATGATCCATGTTCAAAAAGTCCAGTGAGTGTTTGAACATTTGTTATGATGCAGCTGCGTGTTTTTAGAGGTAAAGAGGTCCTTCTAACTAGGGATGCACCAGTTTATCGGACGATATTCGCCCTGTTGACTCCCATCAGCCTATGACCAAATAAGTTTGACATTCACCATTAGCAGGGGCCGATGTTTTTCTGTTGTTGCACATCAGTTTTGCGCAGGCTAAAAAGCAGGACTTGAGACTGACGTTGTCCATCCATCACAGGGACAATAAAAAAGATATTTGGTATGCACAAAGATCTTCCTGGGACACCTTCAGGAAAAAGGACGTAGTAAACTCACTATGGACGCGTCCGGGGACACACCCTGTTTTTTCCCTGATCATATCATGCTTCATTGTGAAGAACAAACAGGTGTTAAAATCATCAGGATGAGAGCTAGATAAAATTAGCTGTTAGCAGCCGATAGCTAGCACCAAAGGTGTATCACTAACTAGATACCAAACATCAAGATGGCGCCTGTTCAGTCAGAATTAGACTTTACATTGTCATGATAACAGATTTTTACAGGGTTCCCACGTTCCCAGAAAACCAGAAAAGTCATTTAATTTGTCATTAAATTAGTAAAAAATTGAACTTTATTGGGTATAATAAACTGTACAATAATGTCCTGTGGATAACCCTCCACGTAATGTAACATAACAGGACATTCATTTTCTTTAGCTGTCGACTTAACGCAGCTTTAATATGCATCAACCATCACGTACGTACGTCATTTCCTCCCTGGGTTTGTCTCTCGCTTAATATGTGCATGCTCGCTGAAATTATGTTTAAATCTGATATGCTTAAAAATACTGGTAAACTGGGCAGGTACAAAAATTCCTTATCGCAGGTCCTTAAAAAGTCATGGAAAAGTTTGGAATTTTTGTCCATTAAAATGTTGGGAACCCAGTTTTTAAATTGCTTTCCTTGATTCAAGGAAATTTTATGAATACGAAACCTCCATGGATTAAAAATGAATAATAGACAGAGTCATAATTGACCTTGTTTTGTGTCAATACCACGAGTGGCCACTGGGAGAAATTGGAAGCAAGGCTGAGCGGCGTTTCTGTGGGCCTAGCTGCAAAGAGGAGGGATCTTCCCTGGGACAAAAGGCAGAGTGAACTCACTGTCGACACATCAGGGGACGCACGCTAATGTTTCCCTGATGATGCTGCATTGTGAACAACAAATACATGTTGAGATCAGCAGGAGGAGAGCTAGTTAACGTTAGCTGTTAGCTGTTAGCTGTTAGCAGCTGGTGGCCGCAGCTAACAGAAGTTATATGTATTGTAGTTACATTATGATACAAATTGAGTATTGCATAAAGGTAAATTATAATCTTTTAGACTGTAGTTTTTGGCGAGAAACATGAACAAATTCAGCTGTTTGAAGGAGAAATTGTTGATGTTGATAGTGTAATGAAGGGCTGGATGACTAAAACAATTCAGTTATTTTTTTATCATGAAGACTGATGAACAACAAAAGAAAATAAACAACAAGAACAAAAAAAGCGGTATCAGTTAACTGTTGTTTGAAACACTGGCCCTCCGGTGCATTCCTAATTTCTGTTGTGTAAAGTGTTGACTTTAGCTGCTGTTTCTCAGTTTTAAATATCCAAGAGGAATTTAATTAACGTCCTCTTGTTATCTGACTGTGCATTAACATTGGAAACATTTGATCTTGTGTCAAATTAAAGATAAGCGTGAACATTTTTAATCTCTTACAAATTAGAATGGATTTTTCTTTGGAGTAGTTTTGTTTGTTGCACATTTATTTCTGCTGTCATTTTAGTGAAGCTTCTCAATGACTGCAGCTGTTTATGTTTCTATTTGTCTCCCATTAAGTTCAGATACTTATCTCTCTGTCAGAATAATAAAAGAGTATATTCAGTGTATATTTTACCCTGATTGACTCAGACTGTTATCTGTGAGGGCTGTCTTTGTGCGTGCAGTAAAAACACAGGACATTTCTCTTATTTATCTTAACTGGTGAGCAGCAGAAAGTCATTTGGGTAACGACGGCTGTCAGACGCTCCTCTAAAGCCGTCTTGAATTATGGTTATATATACTCAGAACCCCCCCCCCCAGTGGCTGCAGATCTCAGGGTCAGGGTTTCTAGGACACACACTGCAGCTAAAGTGGGAAGTCGTCACCTTGTCTGCCGAGGTGTTGGAGGTGTTTGAGATGTTACTTTCAGTAAATGTGTTGGTGTGGTGGTGAGTCCAGACTTTGAAGTGGCTTTAAAATGCAACTCCTCAATCCGTTATCGATTGATTGTCTTGTAGTTATTTTCCCTCTGTCTCGTTCTGCATGATGCGTGTGACTCAACACCCTAATTACTGTCAGAGCGAAGCATTCATCGTCATTTCAAAGGATTATCTGAGTTGGAAACACTCATGCATTTGGGCTGTCTGGGGACTCTTTTTATAATGAGAAACTTGGATGTAGTGGAAATGCTGTTTTTCACTGCTGATCCCGTTTGTCCCTGAAGCCTTTCCATGCTGTTCATCATTGTTAAGTCTACGTAAGACTGTAATCTCCACCCTTGACCTACAGCACAGATAGAACTTGTCCTGAATTGCTGCGGCCAAATCCTGGAACAACCAATATCCAGTCAAACAAAATTGTTTTTCTACTGGATGGACATCTGAGGTCATGGGACTGTATGGGGATTTGTCTTCTAAAGACTGAAGCTCTCTCTGATGCTCTATGAACGGTTCTTTAATTTCTCCCTCAAGCATTCATTTAAAACCTTTTGATTTGCTAACAGTGTTTTGGGACAACTTCTATTAGTGCCGCTGTGCTTTAAAGGAGCCCAGAACAAAGCAAAGAGAACATCCTCTGAATTTAAATCCTGCTTTTTTTGCTGGACAGCTTTGACACCATCTGCTCCTTTGGCCCTGATGCCACCTCCACCCTCGGGGGCCAACCAGCCTGTAACGGTGTCCCGTCTGCAGATGCAGCTCCACTTACAAGGCCTGCAGCAGAACACCAACGCGCTGCGCAAACAACTGTCGCAGCTGCGCAACATGCAGGTGTGTGTGACCGAGACGGGTCTGAAACAGCAGTTTAATTTTGTGCATATACAGTTTACACAAATATACACTCATGGGCAAATTTACAAAGATTAGACTGCAGCTGCTGATAGCACCATGAATTGCACATCATTCTCTATCTGTGCTGTCTCAAGGGCCAACTCACAGAAGATATTGTGCTGATGATATTACAGTGCTAAAACACGCCCATTAAGTTTTGCAGATGAGAGCTGTTCGGCCTTTTTTATGTCTGATTGCAGTTATCCATGTAGTAGAGTATAAATGTTGCCTTCACAGTCAGCAGAACAAAAACAGAGAGAAAAAGAAATTAAAATTTTCAGACCTCGAGCTCCAGGTTCTGACCGAAGAGGTGCAGAGACATTCCTCAAACTCCAGGCCAAGAATTTAAACATGACAGAGGGAAACTATATTTGGGATTAATATCTCAGTGTGTCAGTGTGCATCAGTTCCTACCAACACTCTGGAGACACTAAAAATGTCACTGTATCTGTGAGTGGCTGTTCGCGCTCATCTTTGTGAATCTGACTGTTTTGCAGTGAGGCTCATTTACATCAGAAGAGCAAACATTTGCCTGATTTACACAGAGTTTTACACTTGGATCTGGGCCTGGGCCCCTGATGTGAAGGCCCCCCAATACAACAGTTCTGCTATAAGTCTGCCCATCTTTAAGGTTGTAATGTTCAGTAACAGTTCGGTCCTTGAGATGACACACCTTCCCAGGTTTTATTTATGTTACTAAAGTTGATATAGTTCCAGTGCTAGATACCCAAAAGTAAAAAGGTTAAACACACACAGATCTTGAGGACATAGTTGATTAGCTCAATTTCATCCATTCATTTGGCCATGTCAAACAAACATGCCAATGTTTCACAGTAATCAGTGTCTGGTTCCTGACATGTTTCAGCAGAGGGTGCTGTGTGTAGCTCTGGTTGAGGGTGAGAGGCTGTCAGCAGATACACAGAGATCTGTGTGGGTACATGAGACCCTAAAAAAGA
>JAPZEB010000014.1:3617100-3628609 GCA_029783705.1 Chaetodon striatus | reverse complement strand
TTGGTGTCACAGCTGGAGAACCAGGACTCAGTGCTGTCCCTGCTGAGGCAGACAGAGTCAGAACTGAGCCTCATGATGCTGGACGCCATGCGCACACAGGAGGACCCGCTCCAGAGACAGCGCCTCCTGGTGGAGGAGGAGAGACTCAAGTACCTGAACCAGGAGGAGCTGCTCATCCAGCAGCTGCAGTGAGTTCAGAGCGCCGCTGTTCATTTAACGAGCACATTAAATTAAAAGGTCATTTGTCTGCTGTGTAGCGAACACACAGGGACAGCACTGAGCACTGATATGCATCTGTGACCCGCACCTCCACAGTGACCTGGAGAAGTCGGTGGAGGAGCTGCAGAGGAACTCGTCAGTGAATCACGGCCTGGTGACGGAGCAGGATGTGGAGCAGAAGAGCAAAGAGCTGAGGATGCTGGGTGAGACGCTCACTGAGCTCAAAAGTAAGTGTTGTTTTGAAGACCGCTGTGTGTTTTGGAGATTATTGAGGCTTTTCGGGTGATCGCTTTAGTCATTTTGTGAGTTTGTTTGCCGGTCAGTTTTCTTCTCTTTCAGCTGCAGCCACTTAGAGTCTTCTCCCGTCAGTCTCGGTGCTTTTACCCTTAAATTGCATCAAATTTAAGAGCAGCTGGTTTCAAAAAGTCCAACTTCTGCCTGCTGTACTCTCACCCCCCCCTGCTGTTCCACCACTGCTGCAGCCTCATTATACATGAGCATGTTTCTTTCTTCTTATTGTAAACATCCCATTAAAACACCAAAACCAACAGTGAACGTATCCACTAATAAGTATTATGTGTGAATCAAAGCCTGATAGATCTCCTTCCTCTGCGCTGTAGAGCTCCTATTGTTGTCCAGAAACTATTAAAAACACATCAGTGAGTCACCCTGTTGCACTGGGTGAACACATGAACACACACTGGAGTTTATTTTTACTCAGTCCCACGTACACCATCCTGCTGACACAAATACTCACCAGATCACCAAAAGGGGATTAATCCACCGCTGAAAATAGTCCCCAACAAATGCGTCATTTCCTCTTTGTTTGAGAAAAAGTGCAGAGTGGATTTGTAGGGAATTATTGAGTCTTTTAAAAATGAATCTATATATTTGTCTTCAGTAGGAACCAGTGGGTTTACGACTGAGACATAGGAGAGTTAAAGAAGTGATGAGAGACGGAGAAACACTTTGCTGACCTTGGTGTTTTTGTGCGACTTGTTTAAGATTTGTTTTTGTTTAAGAGACTTGTTTTTATTTCCAGTATTCTTTTTCAGTTGTATATTTTACTCCAAGTAGTATTTTTGCTGCAGGTATTACAGTATGATGTAATAAGTGAAGTGCAGCCTCTGTATGTATGATGATGTGACTGCTTACTGAGATTACTTTAATTACTCATCGAAAGAAATATAGCTCTCCTCATAAATCTATCCTAACTGCAGTACTGCAGTTGTAGTTTTGGGTCATAGATCAACAGGCCCGCTGTCAGGAGAGGTCAAAGGGCCCTCGCCCAGGGGGTAAGCTGAGTGCATGCAAAGGTCAGGGGTAGACCCTTAAACGGGATCCAGTACAACAGTTTACTTGCTGACTTACATCACTGACAATCTAAACTTGACGGCAACATTTTCACAATAGCAGCGGGGATCAGATGTGTACAACATGCATGTGCTGGCGACTAAAATAAATATGTAAAGTGAACTGTAGCCTGAAAATCAGTGGCTCAAAAAAGCAAAGCCGGGGTACAGGCTCTCTGCTGTGATGCAACACTTATAGGTACCACCCTGTTCTTTATGGAGGGCTTCCTGTAGCAAATCGAAAAAGTCCCAAAAGGGTCTCCATGTCTTAAAAAAGGTTTGTGAGGACCCTTTGAGTGTGTATTTGATTTTTTTCTAGATTTAAGATATACATAACATCTTTGACCCAATGAGAAAAGGATGGGGGGGTGCGTTGCTTCCACCTTAGAGGGATCAAACGTCTCGCCAGGAGAGCAGTGAAAGTTGTGACCACATAGCCTTTATTTGGTAAGACAGCACAGGGTTCCTTCAAAGTTAGACCAGAGAGTGCACAGACTGGGTCAGGCAATGGCCAGAGGTCTGACGGAGAGTGTGAAGACACAACAGGTATGACAGGTAAAGCTGAACACGGCAAAGGTTAGGAGCTAGGCAGACCAGCAATTAAAACCCTTCTTGTAATATTCTTTTAAACCTGACTGTATAAAATGACCCGTTGCCACTCTAGTCGAGGGTAATCCCGTCATGTGTTTTGTCACATCAGCTGTCTTAACACTGAGATACTGCTTCTTGTATGGGAAGCGAGCACATACCACCCTTCATAAAGCTTCATCGAGCAGTTAAGAAACAAGACGCAGGAACTTCATGCAGGTTTTTAGGAGCTGCCTTCCTTACTCGTGGTCAAACTGAAACCTACATTTTACATTTACTACTTTACTGCTAAATTTCCCTCTGCTCCGATCGCCAACACCTACCTGCTTCCAGCAAATCTCTCTGTCTCCTCTCTCTTGCTTACTCACATACTCACTATGCACTGAGCTCAGCAGGGCGGGGGCGAGGAAAGATGACGAGTCTCTCTCTACGTTCTGCAGCATTCATTCAGTTTGCTGCCTCATCTCTTGACCCCATATTGTTGAAAACGAATACTTACTGTGTTCTGTCACAAAACTATGTCGTAACATATCCTTGCACATCTTTAAGCGGATATACAGAAATCCTGGAGCTTTCTTAGTGGGTATACGACATATACCTGTGTATCACATAGACAACTGAGCAGTTTCCACACCGAAAGTGCTCGACGTCCAGTCTCTGAAAAAGGCTGTTCTTACAAATCAGATCATGATTTTTTTATGATGTTTCTCAAGGTCTTGGTGTTAATGTAGTATTTCAGTTCTGGACTGGGTGAAGGTTTTGTCCTAATGACTGGCCTGTAGTTTAAGTACCTGGGACCATTTGCACAAAACATCTTAAGTTTTCTCCTAAAGTATGACACCTAAATTTCTCCTAAAAGCTGAGACACTTACACAATTGTACAGAATCCCTTAAAAGTTTTCGTTTGTTGGGGAACATGCTTTGGTTGCTAAGGTCTTTTGTGCATCAGTCTAGGGATTCCTTAGGTATAAGACCAAGACAAGGAGAAAGCCATAAATACTTAACTGAACATTTTAAGGAAACCTTAAGGAGAAGACTTAAGGGTGTTTTGTGCAACCTATTTTATTATGAGGAAGCCTTAACTAGGACTTTAAGGAAAGTCTTCACTTGAGGTGTTTTCTGCAGCTGGCTCCAGGTTTGTTTAAACACAACGTGTACAGTCTGTAAAATTGATGTTATACAAAGTCACAGATGAATATTTATGAGGCTTCTTGATATTCATGAAGTTTCAGGTTTAGCCTCTTGTCCTGCAGCTCTGACCTGTGTACTTCCATTCTCCGTCTTGAATATTAATGAGCACTTCCTCCTAAAGCTCCAGGGGGCCACGGTAGAATAATGTGTACTGACCACTCCTAGTTGTCCGCCCGGCGCCTACAGATGCAACACTGTGCTTTGATGCTGCGCTTGAGTGGCAGTTGGACAGTTTTTCAGGACAGCTGAGCGTCCAGCGTTTGAGAAACTGGCTGTGAAGTGTCCACACATACACCCACAGACCAACACAGGCTGTGTTTGTGTTACTGCACGTCTAGCATGCCCTTCCCTCTCACTTGGCCGACCTCCACTGAATCCTCCTTCTGGATATGACAGGAAAATCCAGCAGCTTCGAATAGCTGCGACAGAAACAGCATCCTGTCTCCCCCTCCTGTAATCTCCCCCCGCCTCCATTCTCCCACACATCATTATCTCAACACATCCTTGTGACAATGCCGCTCTCTCCTCTTCATCCATCTGTCTTTCCCTCGCCGTCGTCCTCTCCTCCTCATCCCTTCTCTCTCTCTGTCTCTCTTTGCCTCCCGTGCAGACCAGTTCCCCAGCCTGCAGAGTAAGATGCGGGTGGTGCTGAGGGTGGAGGTGGAGGCTGTTAAGTTCCTGAAAGAGGAGCCTCACCGCCTGGACGCCCTGCTGAAGCGCTGCAACACCATGACCGATGCACTCAGCATGCTCCGCAGGTACACATATCAAACACTCCTCAGATAATACCCACTGTCTTATTAAACCAGGTCAGCACTCAAATATCTTTTTTTTTCTCTTGTGGATGTTTTTTTTTTCTTTAAATTTTGCTGAAGAATAGTTTTTAATGTTTTGTTTTTTTTTAATGGTTTTTATTTTTATTTTTAATATTTTAATGTACATGTCATACCTGAGATTTGGTACGACACAATCTGATTCCTAACTTTGAGAAATACAAACATGTTTTTATTTATTTATTTTTCTATTTGCTTGCCTAATAAAAGTAAAATTGTTTTAAAAGAAAGAACACAGATATTTACATATAAACGAAAGCACTTGTACCTACCTGTACTCAGATGAAAGTGGACGTAAAGCTGGGTTAGGCAGAAATCTGGAAAAGGAAAAAACTAAAGTCAGAATTTGACAATACACCCTCCTCCTGCAGCCCTCCTCTCTGTCCTAAGCCCCTCCCACCAGACAACCACGAGCATATGCACACGTTTCATGCAGTAACTCATTGTTTCCTATATATTGATTTATTTAATTTTATTTCGTTGTTTCACACAGTGTATTTATTTGCTATCTCTCTCCTTGTCCCAATCTCTGTCTCTGTTTATCTGTTCATGAGACAACGTTAGCCACCTCACCGTCTGTCCTCCTCACTCCCCGCCACTGTGAGCTGCTTCCCCGGAAGGAGAGCAGACAGCAACTCTGGAGATGGACTTTTACTCAGTGGCTGACGTATCTCAAATTCGTCCAGCACAAACCTCCCCAGTGCTGGGTGTCACAGTGGGCTGTCGGCCAGCCACAGTGCCAGGTCTAACCTGTGTAACTGCAGCAACAGAAAGTTTCCTGAGGGTAGTGGCGTCTGTCTGGTCTTCTGGGCCTGAGGTTTGTGCTGGCTTGATTTGGGCTGCTTTGGTTGCTGATTGGGGATCTGTCTCTGGAGTTGCTGCCCACACTCCCTCCGGGCGGCAGTCCGCAGCAATGGGGCGCAAGATGGACAGATGGTGAGGTGGCTAACGTTAGCTTGCCAACTCCTCCCAGCGAGGTAGACTGTAGCAGCGGGCAGTGAGGCGGAGATCATACTGTGATTCAGGGATCTAGCTAATGTAAGCTACATAAATGTGAACTTGAAGCAGCAGCCATGAGCCTTTGGCTCCAGTTAGCAGAGGGCTAAACTATTAGCAAAAGTTTCTGAAATCTCTGAAACACTTTGCTTTTGACACGTTTTGTTTTGTTAACTGTGAGACTCTGCTTTAGACTCTTTTGATCAGTCCGTCTTCTTTTTTGGGTTGCTCTGCAGTGTAGGCAGATGTTTCCAATGCTGGAAAAGCAACTTTCTCTGCAGGATTCTCCACCATTAAATCAGACTTTTAATAAAGGGACGTGCCCACGCAACTGTAGAACAGCCAATAGGAACCTGCCTCTCTCTGAAATGACCTGCGCTTGGCCAAAGTCTCCCGTCACAGGCCACATTCTCTGAAAAACAGAGGCAAGCGGAGGTCCAGAGGTCCAGTCTTCTTTCATACCACTTGATTTACAAACTGGTCAGAGTTTATTGTGGCATTGTTTTCCGAGTGACGCCAAAACGAGACTGCTTAACCCAGCTTTAAAGTAAAAGCAGGAGAGGTAGGAAACTAAAAGTGAATGCAAAGACTTCCTAGAAGAACAGACTCACTGAAGAGAATAATAATAAGGGATAAATATGTTTTCATAAGATTCTGTCATTTATAAGAAAAATATCCACGTTTAAAATTAATCTGAAAAGTAATGTTAAGACTCAGATAAAACTCTTCGTATCCTCGCAGAACAGACTTTACGAAGGACTCCTGAGGATAGGTTAAACATTTAACACATTTATAACAGAAGTCTTGCCTCTCTCCTGCTGATTCATTTTGTGTTTCTATGGGTGATGAAAAACGATTTCTGACGTATAAACGAAGCATCAAATAATCCTGCAGGAAAAGTGTGCTGTGTGAATACTGAGAGACACATCAGAGGAGGGTTAGTGGGAGCGTCACTCTCCATTACCGTGTTAACGATTGCTGATGCGGTTGATAGTGAGATGTTCTGGTCAGAGCGAGTTCATCAGACAGCATCCAAGATGAGGTGATCGTTTCATCAAAGCACGTTGTTAACAAGGTTGTTGAAAATCCTCCTCTGTGTCGGCCGCTGTATCTCTCAAATGTTTTATTCTAGTGCTGATACCGTTCCACAGCTTCGGCGCTGATATCAGAACCAATGCAACAAAACCCTTTTTTTTTTAATCCAGCGAACACTTGCAGTTGTTAAATGTCTGAACACAAGCAGCGCAGCCTAAATAAACTGGAGTCTAAATAAGGAAATATCTGATAGAGGAATCAGTAAACAGGATTACTAATGGACTAAATATTTAAAGCAGGCTTTGAGAAAACACTTTGAGAACACACACACACACACACACACACACACACACAGCGAGGCGCAGAGCTTCAAGGATCATCAAATTAACAAACGTCACGTCTAACTTGTCCTCAACTAGGTGGTGTCTGAGGATGTTTTTGTTGCATACAAATCATCATTTGCAGTGCCGGACAGAGGACATTTGGCACCCTAAGCAAGCCCCCCCCCCCAACCATGTTACTGTTGTTATTAGTGTTAGGGTTACTGTATGTCCATGATTGCTGGTTGCACAGGATAACTGAACGTATGTTGTATATATTGACTGTAAAGATTAAGAGATACAGCCACGTTGTCCTCTGTGTGTTGTAGTCTCTTGTGTTCCTCCTGTATCTACAGACAAGTGACAGAGGGAGTGTGGAAGGGTCCTGAAGACCTCTCCAGCCAATCACAGAAGAGATCAGAGGACCTGAGTCGCACCTCTGACCTGGATATCCTCAACAGTCCTCCTCTCAGCCTCACTGACCTGAGCACAAGCGCCGGCCTGGCCAACTGGATGCCCGTGTCCGCCGGCGACGCAGACACCTCAGGCCCCGAGCAGGACATCCAGCCCTCAATGACCTTCAGAAACCGGGTCCTCGATGAGCTGCCGAGTCGGCGTCCTGCTGATAAGTCTGTGTCGGCTGAAGTCAGACTGGTAATCACGTGTTGGTTATGTGTGTTTTCCTTCATTTTCAGATTGTGTTTGTGTTTATAATCTCACACTGACGGCTCATTATTCAACGCTGTAAATATGTTCAGATTAGCCAGCTGGCCAAACGTCCATTTACATTTGAAATCACATCTAAAGGTGCTTAAACATCTTATTTAGACCCTGTGCACACAGCAGCTGCAGCAAGTGATTTATAAATCCATTTATCAGTGTAACATTAGGAAACACACTGTGTGAATGTGTCTTCATTATGTTTCCTCAGCTCGGCCCGCCTGTAGTTTGTGCGTTTCTGTGGAAGAGGAAAAATAACTTAAGTATTATTAAATAAATCAATGTATAAATAAATACAGGAATAAACAAATTAGTATGGAAGAAATTAATAAATAAATATGAAAATAAATAAATACAGAAATAATAAATGTATATATTAATACAGTAAATATACAGGGATAAATAATTCAATGAATAAGTTAAGAAAAAATGAATGAATATTCAAATAAATATGCAAATAAAGATGGAAATAAATAAATACATTAAAAACAAATAAAATTAAAAATGGATGTGGGCATAATTAAATAAACAATTACAGAAATATATTAATTAATTAAATTAATTAATTAAATAATAGTTAATATACAAATAAATATGGATTTAAATAAATAAAAAAATTAATACTGAAATAATAGATATATGTATAACAAATAAATATAAAAATAGATACAGGAATAATTAAACAAATGCAGAATGAATAAATAAAAATGTAAATGAATAAATAAATACAGGCATACATGTGGAAATAAATAAAAGGTTAAAGAAAGAAGGTATAAATTAATACAAAATAAAGAAATACAGGAAAAAAACAAGCAAATAAATAAATTAAAGAATTAATTATGAAAAAAATAAATAAATCTGGAAATAAATATTTATAAATAAATAAATAAATAAAAGGATAAATAGATTTTGTAATTAATATGCAAATAAATGTATAAATGCAGAAATAAATAAATGTATAGCTCATAATTACACAGTACATAGATGTATACATATTTTAATTTATTTTTTAGAATTTTGTACATTTCTAATAATTAATTTCTGTATTTCTGTGTCTGTATGTTAATGAGGTTGGAGGTCCTCTGCATTGATTTATTACAGCATTTAATTTATTTATGTGTTTATTTGATCCTGTATTTATTTGTTTTTTTGTCCTTCACATGTTGCAGCTCATCATTTGTGTGTTTGTATGTGTGTCAGGCAGCAGAGCGGGACTGGGAGGAGAAGCGTGCCAGCTTGACCCAGTTCAGTGCCCAGGACATCAATCGCCTGCTGGAAGAGACCCAGGCCGAGCTGATGAAGGCCATCCCGGACCTCGACTTCGCTGCCAGGCACATCAACAAGCCCGCAGTGCCCCCCAAGCCCCAGATCACCATCCCAATAACCTCCACCACAGCGACTTCTCCTGCGGCGGGGACCACTGGGACCACAGCCACCACCACGTCGACCACCACACCCAGCGGGGACCAGCAGCCTGGCAAAGTGCAGCTGGCTGCCCAGAAGCTGAACAGTATGGAGGGGGCCGGTTCACATCGAGGCTCGGGTGGGTGGTTGTGTGTTTATGTTGTATTATAGCTGTGATGAAAACATCTTTTACAGGTGATTAATGTTGCTTAAGATCTGAAGTGTTGTCCTCTGTTCACAGTGGATCTCAACGTGGCCAGGTATCGTACAGAGAAACCCTCCAAGTCTCCGCCCCCACCTCCACCTCGCCGAAGCTTCCCGTCGGCACACGGCCTCACCACCAACCGCACTGGAGAGGTCATCGTCACCAACAAGAATATGAAGGTGAGATACTATTATTTGTGAACATGAGCTGCTCTCTCTCAAAGCCAGAAATCATACTTGTGATGTCATAGGGTTTAAAGTGTCGAGCTGCTCCATAGACAGTGACTGGGAGACTGATTTTTTGGACCTACAGAATGTTCCCTGCTGATCTACAGGCTCCAGATCAGGACCAGTGTTAGTTAAGGTACTCGAAATAAAGCCGTGTTTGCTCCTGGAGTGACAGCTATCATTAAAGCTCTGACCTGCTTTGTAGCTTGTGAGCGAGTGAACCGTGGAGCCTCTGAATAAACACACAGCAGATTGAATTAATGATGTGACAGTGAGTGCGGAGCTGCTTTGAGTTTCAGCAGCAGCAGTTTAGCATCTAATTTTAGTGAGATTTTTCAGGTGAAACACGCCTCCATAGTGCTGCTGTCAGTTAAAAGCTTCAGTATTTGTTAATGCTGATAAATCTCACGCGGACCGTCCTGCAGGAGCTGATCCAAAATATTATCAGAAGCCACTTTAAGAAGCTGCGATGCATGCATGTTTTTTTAAGCCCTTGATGCTTTGAGTCAGGGGAGCCTCTGGCTCTCTAAGATCTGCAGCTTCACCTTGAAATTCAGTCTCAGTGGTCTTATATGTAGAGACACAGAAACATGTTGGACTCTGACCCACATATTAAAAAACCTGCTCTCACATGTCCTGTTGGCTGGAGGCAGGTTTATGTCTCGGCTCTGCTGCTGCTGTGAAGCCGCTCTGATCTAGCTGCTCACCCTCTCTCTGTGGAGAAAGTTGCTGAGTTGAATTCACTTTTGTCTCCAGAACAGTCTGAATCCTTCAAAGTGTTCATTCAACAAGGTGCTGAAACCTTCCTCGGGGACCTCGACCCTCAAATGTCAAGTGGTTCTTTATTAGATTGGATTTTTTCTGTGCAGTTCATTCTCAATAAAGGTCAGCGAGAGGTCTGTGAAATGTGTTTAATAGTTTCCGTCTTGCAAGGAGTCTTCTGTTAAAGATGAAGGACACTCAGAATCAGTGCGGGGATTTCCTTCGTTTCATTTTTGGGGTTGCTGAGTGGATCTGTGTGTTACTGATTCTCTGTCAGTGTCTGGCACAAACAAAATGTGTTGCCAGCTATCGGCATCACATCACTGTAACACTAAGCTCTCAACAACAACAGTCTATTGTCCTGTGAGACCTTTACTGTCAGTACACCCACAGCACTGCTCTGATTCTGTTTCTCTTGTTGTTGAAGCTTTGTTGGTAAACTAGATAATCTGACGAAAGTGAAACTCCACGATATCATAGTCCGTCTGTTTCTGAGATTCTTCAAGAGATCAGAGTTTCTTTGAAAGGAGCTGTTTGTGACATTCAGAGCATCTCTGTGATTCAGCGTCTGATTCAGGTTGTCTGCACATGGTTCTCAACATGGAGGTGGCTGAGCTGGTGGCTAGCAGCTGCCAGTGCTGACAGCGTAAACAGTGCTAACAATGGTAACAGTGTTAAGTGGGGAGAGCCAAAGGGTGAGCGCTACACTTCCACGGCAACTCCGCAGTGCAGAGCGGCAGTGATGAACCAGTGGGAAATATTTTAGATGTTTATGCCTCCCCGGCTGTGATAGCCGTGACAGGAGGCGTTATGTTTTCAGGTTGTCTGCTCATCCCATCCCTGTGAACATATCTCAAGAATGCCTACTTTAAATTTGGCACAAATGTCCACTCGGACTCAACAATGAACAGATTGGATTTCGGTGGTCAAAGGTCAAGGTCACTGTGACCTTGCATCTGTCTCATTCTCGTGACCAGAGTATCTCAAAAACACCTTAGAAGGGAATTTCTTCAAATTTGACACAAACGTCCACTGGGACTGAAAAATAAACTGTTCAGAATTTTGTTGCCAAGGTCAGTGTGACCTGACAAAATATGTTTGGGGACGTGACTCGAGAATTCATACACTAATTATGACAAAACTTCACACAAATGTCTCAACTGTATAAAATAATGGTGAGAAGAGATTTTCTATCCAAAAGGTCAAAGGTCAACTTCACTGTGACATCATAATGTTCTGCATAAAACACTTTTCTGGCCATTACTCAGCGTATCTCAGGAACAGAAGGGGAGACATTTGGTCAGATACTGATTTGGTGACTCTAATCTTGAAACTGTGCTGATCGTATAGATCCTCTGTGTGTGAAGCGTCCATGTTTTCACTGACGTGGATGGGAACTGTAAAAGAAACTTGACTGGTGCACAGAGGCATACAACTAATTTTAGTTTTGCATATTATCTTTGCCTGTCCTTTTTTGCTAAGCTGCTGTGACAATACAGTTCTCCACTGGGATTAATAAAGTACTCATGTCTTTGACATTAGGACTGCAACGAATGATTATTTTCATTTTGATTCTACTGTCAATTATTCTAACATTGTGGTTTAAAAAAAGTATAAAAATCCTCAAGATGACGTCTTCAGTTGTCTTGTTTTGTCC